>QZGG01000399.1:0-155574 GCA_006409495.1 Sedum album
TGGTTGAGGGACCTGACAAAGAACCTCAGGATTTTTTCTCAGATTTTTCTTGTTCATTGGTGGTAGTGCCTAGATGACTTGTGCGTTCAAAGTATTAGTTGTACTATGATATTTATTTATTAACAAATACTAATAGAAGACTTTTCATAAAAAGTTAAATTTCAATTTGCAAGAAAATAATAATCGAAACAGCAACAACAACAAAAATTCATTTTTATTAATTTCTCTAAAGATTTCACAACATTTATTTCTATTTGAGATGATATATGCATGCTTTTACGACACTCAATTTCTCTTATTTGAAAATTCAGCTTCTGATTTACAAACTTCAACAACTACAAATGTAAATTATTTACTGAAATGTCAGCTTTCCACTTCGAGTACATATGTTTCCTTATCTCATTCAGGGGTGCCATAACATACTGGAAAAGAAAATCTTCGACGTGGAAAATGTTACATGGAGACAAATGAATTTTTTGAGACAACGGATCAATATATCGACAATTGATTTTTGTTAATATATGGATTGATTATTAAGCAACTGATAAAATTATTATTATTATTATTATTTTAAGTAAAATTTTGAAAGCCGAATTTGGCACAATCATGAGACCCGATTTAAGGGTTACAAAATAGGCCTATTAAGATTAGTAATGGCATGATGCGATCGCGATTACTATCGGAGCTACGACATTTGTAAAAAGAAGACCTTGTCTCAAATTGGTCCGAAAAAATAATTATTTCCGGCTGACTTTTGAAACAAACCTTAGTTGGTATTTCTTAAAAAAATTATTAAGCAACTGATAGATGTATGCACAATGTCCAGGAATCGAGATGACAGAACTAACCATTATTTGAAGAAAAAGCAGAATTTCTGGAACAATATGAGATTTCATTATTCTTTTTATACGTGGATTGTCAAATGGACGAGAATCAGAGTATCGCTGTCTTTTATGACTTTTTTGTCCCCAATTTTAAAGCCTTCTTCTCTTACTATCTATGTCGCATTGGTCCTAAGTTTTATAATCTTTATTTAGAGTATGTACACCAAAGCAAAAGGTAGAACTTCCTTAGAATTTTGTGATTGATTTTGGTTGAACTTGATTTTGCGTCCATATAAATGCTCTTACAAAAACTCTGAAATCTGAAAAGATTCAGACAAAAGTACTAATTTGCATCCCAATTCGTATTTAATATTTATTATTTTTTCATTAAAATTATTGACTTCATTTTGCGGTTTGTTTTATGGAACTTGGGCATGAGCTATGAATACATAATCATTACTTAATTTGAAATTATCAAAACAGTTTGGTACTTAATAGACTTTTTGTAGTCCGTATTTACCTATTTTGTTTGAAAATTTTGGTGGTTTAACACTGAATTAATAATGAGGTGATGTTTCAGGTTAGATTACATTTTCTAAAGAAAATTAACCATAGAGATTTTTTGTTGTTAGAGAATGGTTGAAGAAAGACAAACATATATTTGTAAGATCGTGAGACACGATTTCAATTGTTTGTTTTAATAATCTAATGACTGAGATTTAAACTTAAAAATAACCGTCTACCGCCAAATTATAAAAAAATCAATTTTAATCTGAATAGTCAGGCTAATCTAATCAATGATTGAAATTTAGTTCTTTAATTTCACAAATATTTATCGTCTTTCTAAAACTTATCCTATGTTGTTATACGTCAAATCACGAAAAAATAATTAAAAATTTATATGAAAATATACCACAATTGATATTAATCATTCGCTATTCATTTTTAACATTACATGTGTAAACAGAATGCATCCCATCTAATTGTCAAGCATCTGAAACATAGCGTCTTCAAATCGAACTAATTTAGCTCGTTTAAGACAAGACACACTAGGGGAAGTCTTAGACTGTGTTCCATGTGCATTCTCACATTTCGCCTTTGGAGGCGTACGAGAGTCCGATGATTGAATCTTGATGTCCCTTAGGACGATATCAGTGCATCCAACGGTAGAGTCACAGTTAAGTTGAATCGCATTCTCATTAGCTGAAGTTCCACGAATGCCGATAAAAGATACTTTTGAGATTTCGACTGCCGAATCCATCTGTAATTTCAATAATATAACTTAAATTTTGATTCTCAAATGACAATATTTATATGAAATCCATGATGAGAGGAAAATAATGTGCACCATGGCTTTGCATTCTTTATGAGGGCAGTAACTTTGATCGATAATAATCGGATTTTTTGCATTTTTTAAAATTATGTCTTTGTATGTGATTCTCCTCGCGTAACCAGATCCGTACTGAAAAATAAGAAAAAATATAATAATTTTTTTAATATAATTATTATGGAATACATACATTTTTTATATATACATTACCTGTGCTGTTTTAATCCTTGCGCCATTTGTAGTCTCGGAAAAGGTGCAATTCTTTACATAAACATCTTCGACTGTCTCGTGTGATCTGTGTTTCCCTAGACTTCCCACACTGTAAATTTTCAAAAAATCACATTTTTAGTAAGTAATTTTCTCAATGAGTCATAATTATCGAGATTATCGAACCAAAAATTATACCTTATACCATGTCCAGGTCCACATACAATATTCGACACTTTGACAAGTCGGGAACCATCATTTATTGCAACACAATCATCTCCTGAACAATTATGCATCTTGTTACAGTTTGCTATGTATCTAAGATAACTTCAATGCATTTAACTAATTTACAATCAAGAACATACCTGTTCCAATGATGCTGTCTCGAATGGTGACATTTTGTGTTCTACGGATGTTAATTCCGTCTGTATTAGGACTTTCACCTGGTGCACGGATATTAACATTTGAAATGAACACATTGACACAGTTCTTCATGTGAATGTGTATTCCAGGACTGTCTTTAGAATTCACATGATTCAGTACAACGTTCTTGCAGTTATCAATTTCCATACCCTGGAAATTATTTCCACGGAAAATAATTAATAAACGGATTACAAAAAAATATCTATTAAAGTTCGAAGAAGTTATTGATGATCAAGTTATATATACCGCCGGTGATTTATCGCATTCGTCGGAACCCTGACAAAAGTATTAATATTCTCGTCAAAGCATAAATAGTAAAATATTAGAATGAAAATATTAACCAGAGACGTTTAGCGAAATAAAATGAATATATATGCATATCAATACTTACATTTTCTACGTCCAATACTTCATTTTCATCTTGATAGCTTTCACCATTTTCATCAGTTTGTGTTAGACGTTTTTTTCTTTTCCAATAGCTTAGGCCCTTTCCATCAATGAGACCATTTCCATCTATAGTTAAGCCATTGATATTGATAAAACTCAACCAATAAGGCTGACAGTCTCCCATGTCATTGTTTTCTGATCTCACAATCTTTCCTTTAATCTATTACAATAAATAATATAAAATGGTAATAAAGATCAGATAAATAAGGGCAGATAATTTATTGTATATTCTGGTTTCAATAGATGAAAACATACCCTAAAATTTACACTTGAGAATTTGCAATTTGCGCCATCGAACTGAACAGATTTCACCCGATACGTCTTAGCTTTAGGCACCTCTACAGTTGCAGCACCTTTGGACATGCATGCAGCATTCCATGCTTTGATCAGAGACTGAAACATAATTTTTGTCAAAACCATAATGTTTGAAAAACAGTCTTTTAAATAAAAGTAACATTTGCTAGGTTTCGATTCATTTTCGAACTTACATTAGTGTCATCTGAATTCGAGGCATATTCTCCATCGACTCCGAAATCCATTTCATTGAACATTTTGTAAAAAGTATTTGATCCTTGATTCAAGTCATGTGGAAAATAAGCATTACTTAAAATGGTCCAAACTTGCAAGGAGATGAAAATTAGCTGCAAATTGAGAAAACAAGGAGCTTATTCTTATCAAACATTATGAAAATGAGATGGGAAAATTAAAGCATAAAATTAGACATGTACTCATTTTTACACATTAATAATCTAACATGAAAAAGTAAAAATGTGATTTATTTGATACTCACATTCACTACTTTCATGCTGCACTTTTGTGAATGATCGACAGTGTTTTTTTGTTTTTACAATTGCATTGGGTGATTATATGATGACACATATTTATAGAGAACCATTTTAAAAATAATGGTATAAATCTCATTAATTACCAAATATAGTGACATAGCTAATTTAATTAATCTCATCTGTTGAATTATTAAATCAACAATTTAACAATTGAGATCACGCCCTATAGTCTTACATAAATTTGATGGTCCTACTTAATCTTTTCCCGTTTAAATATTTTATGCTTCTGCTGATATATTTCTTTATCTGCATTTGTTCAAATATTAAAGGAATAGTAAAGTACTTTGCCAAAATTTCATAATAATGTTTGTTTGAGATTGTTATAAAATGGAAAACAAAATTTTGTGAGCAGGAGGACATTATCTCATACGTTGGTGTTTTTCATCTAATGGTTTATATTGATAATTTTCATTCTCAACCGCCAGTGTATTTTGTTAATTCAATCATCTATTTTAATACAAAATCAATTTAATCCCAACAATCAGATCTATAAAAAACCAACGTTTGATATGCTGTTCTCGTGTCTTACAAATTTAATGTCCCAAAGATCTTAACTCTTTTTGTTTGTAATGACAAGACACTAGACCCTTCGTTTGGATGCAAGAAAAGGTAGTGGAAGGAAAAGTTAAGGAAAAATATAAAAGAAGGTAATTTTTTAATGGAAAGTTGAGAGGAAAAGTTCACATGTTTTCTTTATTATTTTTTTCATTTTTCTGAATACAACCAGACACATTTAAATATTTTTTAAAACTTTTTCATGCAACCAAATGAGATCCTAAAATGTAAATTTAATTTAATTTAATGTTTCGCTGCTTCTAGATGGTTGTCTTTTACTCATATTGAGTCATTAAATGCATACCGATACTTTCTCATAAACAATCAATTTTAAAAGTGTAAATGAAAGAATTTTATGGAATCACGCTTCTGCGTTATCATAAAAAAGGTCATGTTCATATTATGATAAAAAAGGTCATGGTCATATTATGATTAAAAAATAAGATGTAGAGGAGCGCATCTCTATGTTTTGTATGATAAAAAAGGTCATGGTCATATTATGACATGTGGATAAAGATAATGAAAGATATTATATAATTGTGAGACGAAAGACTTAATCTTAATCGATGATTTGATTAATTTGAAAGTTGATATTAAATTAGTTTTAATAAAAGTTTGGTGGTTAAATTTGCAAAATACATTGGCGGTTAGATTTGACGGTTATTTTTAGTGTAAATTTCATATATTGAATTATTAGTAATCAATGATTGGATTGTGTCTTTCAGTCTCATGAATCCCTATGACGAAGTGGGGTTGGCCTAGTGGTTAGGCACCCACTACCTGGGCCAATAGGTTTCGGGTTCGAATCATGGGGTAGGAGTGAATTTCGATAATCCCCTTTAAAAAAAGAAAAAAAGAAGACCTATGACACATTATGTTAAAGAAATTAAGTGATATCTAATTATTGTTAATGGTAGTCACCAAAGTGACCAATTATTAAGTTGTATAGATATCAATTTACAAAATTATTTAGATTACTCGGTTTAAGATCTTGTAAGACATTAATTTATTGAAAAATTTGAGGACAAAATTTGAACTGTAAATTTTACTAATCCGACGGTTGAAATTAAAGTAGTTTCTTTAAAGTTGACACTTGGATTTGGAGGTTTTTTATTTTTAATCTCATCCATTGAACGATTAAAAATCAACGTCTTAACTCTTGATTACTTATAAAAATGCATTTATTGAGATGACATATATGTTTTTTCTGAGTATAGCGAAGATTTGTAATTATGTAGTTATTAATTGTCCAAAGGTTAATTAATTATTTCATGATTATAATGTTATCGTGAATGGTTTTATTTTCGCTTTACTTAAAGAAGTATATCCATAGAGTGTAATTGTAATATATTGAATCGAAAGAGTATTTAAATGTTAGCATCAAATTATGTTATGTATTAATTGATGCTCATGCAGATGACTCTTGAAAACATCTACTACAAGATAATGTCATAAAATTGACATATTAAATCAACGGTCCATCATTTGTTAATAATAATTATAAGGATTAAGTTCTAGGTAGACATGTAATTTTTTGTGAGACGGTGGGACATCATCTCAATTGTTGATTTGTTTGATCTTGCGGTTGAGATTAAAGTTGGTTTTTGATTAAATTGGGCGTTGGATTTACAAAATGCAGAGGTGGTTAAGAGTGGCGGTTATTAATATCAACCGTTAGATTAAAAGAAATCAACGGACGAGATGATGTCATTTCGTCTCACAAAAAATTGATGGTCCTCCTAAAACTTTATTCATAATTATAATCCCGATAAAAACATTGTTGGAAAATAATTCCCGATTTCTCTTTCATATTCTCATTTTGTCCAGTTCGAATTGAAATAAATAGTCTAAATCTTAATTTCAAAATTTTAACTCAAATTATTTCAAAACATCATCCAAGAAAAAATTCAGGTTTCAATCCTTGAGGTATGTGATTAATCATAGTGAGACTTTGGGAGCAAGCGACCAGAACTTAATATTCGGATTTATCCTTGAGGTGTGTGATAATTGATAAATTAAGTCATTTATCTTTTTATTTACGCTACGAAATTATGATTGGTTGGTGCTATAAGAATATTTTTCTTTTTCACTCTATTTTTGAATTCATATTAAAAATTGTATATAAATTCCGTGATTTTGGTAAGAACATATTACTTCGTGTATCAAGATGGAATCAACAAAGTCACATGAAAAAGATGTCACCCAATTATCATGTTGAAAAACGATGCCAAATCTGAAGAAGGGGCACACAAAATTGCATGTTTTACGAGGGAAAATGGAATATTCTTTACTTAGATTCACTGTGTGTTCTTTTCAGGAAGCTTCATTATGTTTCCTAATTTTTGATAATTAAAAATTAATGCATGTATAAATGAGTCAATAAATGCAGTTCAGATTTTATTTAGTGTTGATTATGTTGTCCACCCATTTGTCTATAATAATGTAGTAAATAACCCCTCTTAATTAAATACTAATTTTTTTACACTATTATCCCTAAGTTGAATTATTTTTTAAGAGCATCATATAAAGCATAAACATTCTAGAATATTCTGTATTTAGCTATTACTTGTTTTTTTGGGTGGAGCTATTACTTGTTTAAGAATGATATTTATGTTATCCTAAGATCTTAAGATATCATTTCAATCGTTGATTTTCATCAATCCAACAGACGAGATTTAAACTAAAAGTAACCATCAAATTCAACCACTCGTGTATTTTGCAAACTCGACCCCTCATTTTAATCAAAACTCAACATTACTTTCTTTCATTAGATTAATCAAATCAATATATAGTTGAGATTTTGTTAATTCGTTTCACAAATACTTAATGTCCTTCTAAATCTTAACGCATTTAATTGAAATCCTCATTTTATGACTTATGGTGAGCTTTGTACGGTTGCTTAGTCTGATGAAACAAATGTTGTCATTTTTAGAAAAAAAAGCAATTCAAAAACAAAATTTTCACGTCTTAAATTTTGAGAATCGTTCTTGAAGTTCTATGCTTGTAACATAACTCTGAAAATTTATTTATACAAATGCCTAACGCAGTAACCATCAGTTCATTCCAAACACCATAATGATTATCCTTACCTTTTCTCCTCAATACATGAGACCATTTTCGAGTGTTTTGGTAAATTCCTTAAAGCTGCCAATATACTCTACCAACATGTGTAAGATATCCAACTTTCTTTGGACAGATATCGTAATACAGAAAATCAGTACTCATAGACTCACACTGCGCCAAACGTCACTCTTTTAATTAAGTCATTTAGAATTTCAATCAAATAATGAAAATTCACTTGGGATGAAATTCTTTGTAGCAAAGAGGAGTTAAAACCCACAAAGCATGTATTTCTATTTACTAGACTTGACTGAGTAAATTGAACACTTCACTTTGACTTAAAAAATCAATTTTGGACAAAAATTATATTTCCTCTGTCTCATTATGTTTGTCCACTTTGATTATTTTATACCTCACAAATAATAAAATAGATGAAAATTCTTTGTGGGACGAAGGGAGTAACAGAAATACGAACGTTTGTAAAAAATCGAAGGAGAAAATTTATTCAATTTTGGTATACATGGTCAAAAATGGATGTTTAGTAACAATAATGACAACTACAGACATTTATGCCTTTGCAAATGTTCCACACAAGATATGTAGTACCAGGAATATTGGCCATGCAAAATTCATGACAATTTTTTTCAGTGCAGAAGATTGTAATGCGACGATGATCAAAAGTCGCACACCTGGCTTCACCACGTTCAATATGATTCCCTTCATTCAATACATCACAACATAAGTTAAGGTTAGTGACCATCTAATTCAACCAAATTAACTTTCATGGACAAAAACAACAATCGAGCGAACTGTTTTCACCTGCCATGAGCACAAAGATCATCATCAAACAGCTCAGGAATGATATCGTGTTCATGTCTTATTCTTTTCTGTTTCAGATCTGTGTACTACTTTAGTTTTGCATGGAGTATTTATTCATTTATATATATATATGCATGTTAAATATACGATGTTTGGAACTTCGATCCGTAATATTTTATGGGAATTTATGGTCAAAAATTAATTACTGTTTAGTTCAAATAAATATTAATTTAATTATACTATTACATGCAAAATCAAATTAATTTTATTGGATAACCAATTTCAAGTATCTATTAACGTTTAGCATATTTTATAACAACAATATGCACTAAACTAGCCCTTAATGTACAAATTTAGATTTCCAATTTTTATTCCTGTGTAATAAATTCTCATTTTGGACTTTGCATTATTTTGATCAATAATATTAAGAGCTTAATATAAAGCATGAAACATTCAAGAATATTCCATTTCTAGTTGTTATACTTCATAGGGATGCACAATTTTGGCTTGGACCGGAAAATCGGATCGGATCGGACCGGTAAATTACGGGTCGGTCCACACCCGGACCGGTACCGGGTCGGTCTACGGTCCAAAAATTTTGGGATTTACGGGTTACGGTCCGGTCCAGACCGGAAATTTTACATTGAACATTCAAGAATATTCTACATTTAGCTCATGTATTCTCATTTTGAACAAAATCATATTTGCTCGAGATTGAAAATACAAATCGACAAATTAGAATCGTTGATATGTATTCAGATATATCAAATAGAATCCTCATTTTATGACTTCTGGTCAGCTTTGTATTGTTGGTAAGTCTGATGGAAAAATATGTGTTGCCATTTTTAGAGAAAAAAGCAACACACAAATAAAATTGTCAAATCTTAAATTTTGAGAATCGTTTTTGAAGTTTAATGCTTGTAAGAGTATCCCCAACGGTGTCATGTATAATGTCTCATTATGCAAAATTGTATATGTTCTTTGCTATTCTTCTTTCGGTATGTTTTAACTCCATTCATTTATTCTTTTTGGAATACTATTAATTATGTTGGGCATGAAGCAGTTGATTTCGTTGCATTATTGAAGCCTTTCGAAATTTCACTTGCCAATTCCATTTCTAGTTGTTATCCTTCATTTAAAAAAACAGGTTTGATGCTCGTGTTTTTTATTTTGAGCTTGTTGATGGTGCTTGATAGTTGTTAAAGATGATGGATTGATTACTGATTATGTAATTTAAACAAATGAGATTTGATTCATAAATGCAGGCAAGGGGGGATTACGTTTTGAGAGGATAGCAATAGCATTAGAGATTCTCTACTTCTAAGTGAATTAAAACTGCATAATGCATTGCCAGTCGGCGCATTTCAAACACCATAATGATTAGCCTTACTTTTTCTCCTCAACACATAAGATCATCCTGGGGTATTTTAGTAAATTCCATAAACTTTTCAATATATCTCACTAACACGTGTCACTTATCCAACTTTTTTGAACATGTATCGTAATCCAGAAGATCGATATGCACCAAATATTAGTCTTTTAATTAAGTCATTTAGAATTACATTCAAATAGAGAAAATTTCACTTGGAAATTAGTAAATTAAAACGGTGATATCATGGGATACTAATAACATGAATATGTATATTGTTATTGACATGATGAAATTCTTTGTATTGATTAAGTGGCGGATCTAACCGTAGCAAAGAGGGTTTTCTTATGCCCACATATCATATATATATTTCTATTTACTAGACTTTGACTTAAGTTGGAGTAAATTGAACAATCTTTGACTTCAAAAAATTGATTTTGGTCAAAAATCATAATAGAAAATGAGCGGATGGGTATAAGTAAAAAAACTAAAGGGAAATTTATTGGATTGTGGTATACATGGTCAAAAATTGATGTTTAAAAACAATAATGACAACTACAGACTTCATGGGTTGTGCACGTGTACGACACAAGAATCATATTACCAGGAATATTAGAGAGGCAAAACTCATGACAGCTTTTATCAGTGCAGAAGATTGTAGGACGACGTTTCTCAATAGTCGTACACCTAGCTTCACCACTTTCAATATAATTCCCTTCATACAATACATCACAAAATAAGTTAAGGTTAGTGACCTTCTAATCCAACCAAATTAACTTTATGTCTTTATGGACAAAAACAACAATCGAGCAAACTGTTTTCACCTGCCATGAGGACAAGGACCAACATCAAACAGCTTAGGAAGGCTCTTGTGTTCATGTCTTCTTCTTTGTTTTAGATGTGTGTAATACTTCTGTTTTGTATGGAGTGTTTATTCACTTATATATATATAGTTTTTATAAGACATGAATATCAGGGGGCGGATCTACATTATGGTTATAGGGGTCAAATGACGTCATTAATCATGGTTAATAAATATATCATAGCTAATTAAAAATATTTTTACCTCATAAAATTTTGAAGTTTGACCTCGAAATTTTTTGATGTTTGACCTCATTAATCAAATATTGGTTATGTGCAATGTCACATGCAACATATGTGTAAATCATATATCTCATTAATGTGTTGGTATAATCTCGTACGTTGATAAAATGGAATCAACGAATGCAAAGTGGGGTTCATGAGTTCCCAAAAAGGATCATATGATACAATTCCTATATATATGTGCATGTTAAATACATGATCATTTGGAATTTTGTACCATTGTATTTATTAGTAGTGTAAATTATCACTGAGAACTTTAATATCACGTTATTGAAATGGATTGAATGGAATTCTAAAAAACTCAAAATTTATAGCACATGTAACTAACTAGGTATCGCACTCATAAATTATTTAAATAAATATTAACACGTTTGAAATATCGAACCCTGGCCTCACCAATTTACCTCAGATTTTTTCTGGGGCTTCATTCCTCCCGTCACGTGCGAGGAAGTCTTTCTTTCCTCCCGCGCGAGCGAGGAGGTTGTGTGTGTTGTGCAGGAGGCTTTCTTCCTTGCTTGCCTTTGGACGTGGGGCTTGTTCGCGTCGGTGTTCATGAAAGTGGTCGCACGAGCGGAGAGACATGCGCGCTTGATTGGCTAAAAACATGCTTGTCAATGATTGGGTGAAGGTGTCCGTTGTGACCTGTGCTACTAGTGATTAGAATAGAATTCTCATGTATGAGATCTTAGACGAATTGTACCCATTGTAACCGCTATCAAAAAAAAATATGACTTTGAATCAATTAATACTACCTTACTATCCTTACATTTTATCTATAAATAGGATTAGGATAAGAGTACAGGCATTAATAACTGTCGGGGTATTTTATAAATGTAATTTTTATATCTTCATTTCCATGTTGGGAACGAATGAAGGATTTGAAAATAGGCAGGGCTATTTTTATTTTTGTAAAAGATAATAAATTTTGATAGGGCTAATTCTTTTTTGTTTGAAAGTTAGCTATAAAAAATTGGCTAAAAGTTGCTTGGGATAAAACTCGTATGGCCTCTGTGTAGATCTGTAAATGATTTTTAAGTATATAGCATGACATGGGTGAGTAATGTTCTTTTGAGATCCTTACTGTTGGGTGAGACCCTGAGACCCCATCATGGCCGTTGATTGGGTTTGCTTTTGGGGTCCGGATTGTGCCACGTGGAGGAGAGAGAACAAAAGCAGCAATTTCTCTCACCTCCGATTTCAAATTTGTCACACCTCCACGTGGCACAATCCAGACTCCAAAAGCAAACCCAACCAACGACCATGATGAGGGTCTCAGGGTCTCACCCCTTAATAGAGGTCTCAAAAAGCATTACTCTGACATGGGTTATGTATGATAGGTTAGACGGGGATACAAAGTGACATGAATATAGGGCTTTCCATATCGTTGATAAATTGCAAGCATAAGATGGATCAATCCCCAATTTGATACGAAAGTAAACTTATAGGTTTATAGTTCATAGTCCAATATATACTTTACAATTATCATCCAACTACTCGTTGTGGGACAACTTGTCAGCTGACATTTTTTATTATTCAACAATCATGACCATTAAAAAAGTATGTAGCCTAGAATAACGATGTCATGACGACATCGTTTTATAAACGAATAATCATATATAATATTTTGGTTATTACATACACTGTTAAAGATTATTTAGAAGATATTTATGAGTTTTATAAGGACAGTCACCTACAATTGTATTTTTTCAAATTTGGATATACTGAATTACTAATATATTTGCAATGAAAAGTTCAAAACTTTACTATATTAGAGGATCATGATTTAAAGGGAGACCTGTTTTTCTTGCTCTGGAACGAGCAGCTGATTCTGTATTCTTCATCATCATCGTCTTATGGCTTGTATCAAATAGGTGATGACTAGTGACTACTGCTCATGTTCATATCATCACATACATTTTCGAGAATGGTTTTGGGAGTTTAGCTGATGAGCAATTTTAGTCAAAAGAGTTGTAAGGTTGAGGAGAGTGTCAAGAGGAGTTGTCTCCAATATGGAAGTCAGGTGCATGCATTTTAATTAAAATTATAAATAATATATTGATGAAATAAAGTAATTAATAATAATAGGGATGATATTGGAAAGTGAAATGTGTTACAAAAAATAACCGTCAATTAAAGCCTTTGCGCTTTATATAAAGTAGAGATAAATTGGGAAGTTTCCTATTAACGTTATTCCCATAAAGCTACATTTTCTTCAAGTTGAAGTTTAGAAGCAATAATGACAACTACAGATTCTATAAGTTGTGCACGTGTTCGACACAAGATACATTTTGCCAGGAATATTGGCGATGCAAAATTCATGACAGTTTTTTTCAGTGCAGTAGATTGTAGGACGACGTTGCTCAATATTCGCACACCTAGCTTCACCACTTTCAATATGATTCCCTTTATTCAATATATCACAACATAAATTAAGGTTAGTGACAATCTAATCCAACCAAAGTAATTTTCATGAACAAAACAACAATTGAGCAAATTGTTTTACCTGCCATGAGCACAAGGACCATCATCAAACAGCTTAAGAAGGCTCTCGTGTTCATGTCTTCTCTGCTTTAGATGTCTGTAATACTTTTATTTTGCATGGAGTGTTTATTCACATATTTATATAGTTTTTATAAAACACTATTAATCATGATTAATAAATACAATATAAAATAGCTAATTAAATATGCTTTGACCCTGAAATTTTTTGAGGTTTGATCAAATTAATTATGTAATACTCGTGACGTACAATAGGGCATGCAAGACACGTGCAATTCACATATCTCGACTCATTAACGTGTTAATATAATCTTGTGCATTGATAATATACAATGAACAGATACAAAAGTGAGATTACAAATCATTTAAAAAGATGGATTCACATGATACAATTTACAAATATGTGCATGATAAATGTATGATTGTTTGAGATTTTGTACCATGAAATATATTATCATGATGTAAATTATCATCGAAAACTATAATATCGTGTTAACAAAAATGAATTGGATTAAATTGAATTGAATTCTACAAAATTTAAAATTTATTGCACATGTAAATAACTACGTATCACTCATAAATTATTTAAATAAAAATTAACACGTTTGAAATATTGTCAATTTGATGTGTAAAAATAATAACGTGAAATTGTTTACGTAATTAACTGAAAAATGAGTATTATGATAAATGAAATATGATTTGAATCAATTAAATCTATTTATCATCTTAAATTTTATCCATTAATAGGTTTGGGATATGAATACAGGCATTATAACTGTGGGTTTCTTTTTATAAATATAATTTACATCTTCATTTCCATGCATAAAGTTACTTAGGAGTGTCCATCGGGCCGGGCCTCACCCTAAAATGTCAAGTCCGGGTCCTAAAAATCGAAAAATATTCGGTCTTTTTGAAAAATCCAGGCCGGGCCGGGCTTCCCAAAAATTCGAAAGCCCGTTGGCTTAGGGCTTGATCAGGCCGGATCGGGCTTTTTACCGGTTTTTCAAAAAATAAATAAATGAAATTTTAATATTTAAATCATTTTAAAATATTTTTAATAATTCATTATACCGCATAATTTTTTAAAGACAAGATTTCGAGTTGAAAGTTATTTTAAAGCCATAATTGACACACCTAAAATATTTTTTACACATATATGATATTTTATAATTAATTATACATTAAACATATGCCTTCATTTAATATTATTTTGAAAAATAAAAAAATTGGCATGTATTAGAATTAATATTTCAAGCTTAATTTTTATTATAGTCATACATTTCATTTAAGTTAAAACTAGACTTGATTATTTAATATACGTATATTATTGTATGTTGTCGTACTCAAAATCAAACAATATATATTTCAAATTATACGAATTCGACACTAATATTTATAAATCGTATAGTTTTATGCACGTTTTTTTCGGACTTTTGTTCGGGCCGGGCTTTCGGGCTGAGCGGGCTTGAAAGGACAAGCCCGAGCCCAGCCCTAAGTCATCGGGCTCGGGCCACCATCGGACTTTAACCGGGCTGGGTAGGGGGAGTATTCGGGATTTTTCCGAATTTCCGACCCGAAAAATTTCCCGATAAAAATTTCCCGACCCTTAATTTTTACTCCGTTTCCCGACCCGATATATATCAATTTACCGACAATTCGGTAAATCGGAAAATCGGTAAATTTACCGATTTTCCCGAAAAGTTATAAAAATAAACTAAAATATTATTTTTCAAATAATAATTCATCATATCTAATTTGAATCATATTTGATTATTTCTAAAAATTATGTCAAATAGGTTGATTATTCAAAATATACTCTTAAAAATAAAAATAAAAATATTTAAACTAGTTTAATAGTAAAAATAGTGTAATATTTAAATATTTATATTAATTAATTTATATTTATTCGGTAAATCGGGAAATCGGGAAATTTCTCGATTTCAAAATCTATTCCGTTTCCCGACTTTTTTTTCCCGAAAAAAATCGGAAAATTTACCGATTTCCCGATTTTACCGACCCGAAACTTGTCGGAAATTACCGATTTTTGCTCACCCCTAGGGCCGGGCCACCGGGCTTTTACCGGATTTTCGAGCCGGCGGGCCGTTTGGACACCCCTAAAGTTACTAAGGTCATGCATTTTAAATATGATAGAGATAATCAGGAAGCATCCTCATGCATGTACAAAAAATATATAGCATGCATGATATGACATGAGTTCTACACAATAGGTTAGACGGAATAAAAAATTTAACATGAGCACAGGACTTTTTATACAATGATCGTTAAAAAGTATGTAGCCTAAAATAACAATGAGCAATGACACGACGACGTCGGTTTATGAATGAATAATCATATCTAATATTTTGGTCATTACAAACACTGTTAAAGATTATTTAGAAGATAGTTATCTAGAGTTTGTATCATGTGGAACCCCCCTTTTCATGGATCCATGAATCCCCCTTTGCAGCCGTTGATTGCATTTTTTGTTTGCATTTTGGACGCACCAGATTGTGTCAGCGCATTAATGAGCATGTGCAACTCACGTGTGCATTTCAAAAATGCAAACACGTGGCACAATCTGGTGCGTCCAAAATGCAAACAGAAAATGCAATCAACGGCTGCAAAGGGGGATCCATGGATCCATGAAAAGGGGGGTTCCACATGATACAACCTCTAGTTATCTATACTATATATAAAGCGGGAAGGGTGGTATTGACGGTTATGAAATGAAGTCACATTTCATATCTCAATTATACATCTGTGTATTTATATAATGGGAAAGTATCATGTGGAACCCCCACCTTTTCATGGATCCATGGATCCCTCTTTGCATCCGTTGATTGCATTTACTGTTTGCATTTTGGACGCACCAGATTGTGTCAGCGCATTAATGAGCATGTGCAACTCACGTGTGCATTTGTCATGTGCATTTCACGTGTGCATTTCAAAAATACAGACACGTGGCACAATCTGGTGCACACAAAAAATGCAATCAACGGTGATGAAGGGGGATCCATGGATCCATGGAAAGGGGGGGTTCCACATGATACTTCCCCTTTATATAATTACTAAACATACCATTGATTAAAATACTTTATAATATGTCAATTTATGATAACTCATTTACGTGCACAGATTTTAATGTGCATCAATACTAGTGACTTTTAAAAGGACAGTCACTGATGATAGATTTAGGAAACAATGAAGAAAATGATTTATTGATTATTTGTGTAAGAGAATGGATCAAATAAAAAGTGCTAGATTGGTTATAAAATGCAAACAAATCTAAATCACCCATTAGATCTCAATCAACGGTTATAATTAAAGAGATTAATTAATACAAAAAATTACAAAAGGGCAATAATGGAAATACACGCATAACATATTTTTCAAATATTCTCATTAATAACAATCCCTTATTTTAAGGGATTGAGTAACCGACTTTCAATTTTTTAAATTCAGACTCATTAATATCCACCCATTAATATTTTTCAAATATTCTCATTAATATCATGTAAATTTCATGTGTTTAAATAATCTTTTACAATATCCACTACTCACTGCTATATAGCATGAATCACGATTTGATAGAATCATACAATTAATTAATTTAAATTCAGACTACTCATACATTCTGGCATGATTCACGATTTGATAGGATATGATTCTAGAATCATACAATAGCAAACTATGAATCATACCAATTTCAAGTATTTAAATAGTCTTTTACAATATCCACGGCTCGCCGCTACATAACATGGATCACGATTTGATAGGACACGATTCAATAATTAATATAGTAGCAAATCATGAATTGTTTCTGATCAAATCGTGTCATATGAGTTTATGTCACATAAAACACAGTACAACAAATCATGAATCATAGTGTAGCAATTCACGAATCATATCAACAATTCATGAATCACAGTATAGCAATTCACGAATCATATCAACAATTCATGAATCATAGTGTAGCAATTCATGAATCATAGTATAGCATCCTGATAGGACACGATTCAATAATTAATATAGTACCAAACCATGAATTGTTTCTGATCAAATCGTGTCACATGAGTTTATGTCACATGAAACACAGTACAACAAATCATGAATCATAGTATAGCAATTCACGAATCATATCAACAATTCATGAATCATAGTATAACAATTCACGAATCATATCAACAATTCATGAATCATAAGGTGTCAATTCGTGAATCATAGAAATGTACAAATAGTTCATACAAAAGGGTGATCTCTTACGCTAAGTGATAACACAATAAGAACCAATTACAACAGAAATGTACAAATAGTTCATACATAAGGGTGATCTCACACACAATTCCGTATATGATTCATGATTTGCTTCAACATGATTCATGAATCACAGGTGGTCATTTACTGAATCATGTTGAAACCAATCGCTCACATATAAAATCTAAACCTATTAACCACATGACTAGTCAAATTAAAAGGAGCAGTAAGCCACCGTCCTCTCAACACATTCAACTGACCACCACCACCTCTCAATCTCCTAATCGCATCCACAGCCTTCTCAAAAGCTCTAGTATTCAACGTCTTACCATCACCAATCCATCCGTCAAATTAAACACCACCGGCCTCAGCTTCGGAATCGTCCTCTCCGGCTGTCAGTGTGGATTGTAATCCAATTGATTAAAGAGTAACTCAGCAAGCAGTGAAAAAGAATACCTTGATAGCTTCAAGATCCATTGGATCGATGCGTGTGAATCTTGTTCGGTTGAAATTGAATTGGGAATCACCAATTGCGATTAGCGATCTGTAGACAAAGGGTTGAAAAGCAATTGGTAATTAGGGTTTATGTATTCTGAAAATGAACTGCAGATGAGAGACCGATAATTAACAAATGTCGATGACGTCTTTTTGGCATGTGGAAACCATGTACGGTGGAGATGAGAGACGCAGTGAGTGAGATTGGGAAATGAGATTAGGTGTAAGCGAGGTAGGAGCGAAGGAAGAAGGTTGTGCAAGATCGATTATGCAAGATCGAAAGCTCAAAACAGAAACGAAGATTGTGCGTGAACGGGATTTTCGGGAACAATATCAAAACCGCCTCATTCTTGATTTTTTCTGGACTAATTTACCCTTTCTACGTTTCCAAAATAATGATATTGTATTTAATTTTTCGTTTAATTGCATTTCGACCCCCAAATTAATAACCGTCCGATCTGATTATTTAACGATCCAGATCTGTTTGTATTTTATAACTTAAATCTACTTTTCACCTGATCCTTACTCATACATTATACATGTATATATAGAAGTAAATGTTGCTAAAGATAGACAAATGCTGAAAACTAGGAATGAAATAAATATAATTGAATACTAAGTCTACTTTTATCCTAACAGCCCCCCTCAATCTGGACTGTTGAAGAAACATCAAGATTGCACCAGAATTCTTTAAGCAACAGTAGCAGCATCTGAATCAGTAAGGAAAATACATCTCAATAAAGGTGGAGGAATGACCATCTCACACCATAAAGAGGATAGACGGAATGCACACACGTCTCATCATAAAGGAGTCACAAGAGTAGGTTAGTGACATTAGTGGGGAAAACACCATATGTAGATAAAAGGCAAGAATAACTACCTACGTATCAGGAATGAACATCTGACACGGATAATAAAAGTTAGGATTGAAACATCTGACTGGTTGACAAGCCGAGAAAAATGGTATGGGTGGGGAAAGGGAAACCACCTAAGACAAAGCACTGAAAAGTGCGATCGTGATCCAATGACTGATGACTACGGAATAAATTCTGATTTTTATCAGATATTAAATTGATGTTGACTTGACTGAATTCTGATTGCTGCTGATCGGGATTAAATTGTATGCTGACTGCTGATCGGAATTGTAAATAAACTGTGGATGGGCTTCTTAAAAGATTTTCTTACGGGCCCGTAAAAGGACTATTTTGTAATAGGGCTTTTGAAACCCTAATCGCCAAATCCTAGCACAACGCATTTCCAATCAATAAAAGAAACGAAATTAGAATCCCCGCGGCACTCCAATCCCTCATATCTCAATTCCTTAACATATCGAAATCGAAGCAAAACCCTAGCTCCTCAACCCTCAAATCGAATCGATTCGACTACTACCTTCGCAACCCAATTCAATCGATTGAGCAATCAATCAGCTCAATATAGAGGCAAAATGGGAATTTAGCATCTGGAATTTGTGAAAGATTGAAACTTTTAGCGATTGCATGGGGTGAAAAGTTGAGGGGTTGTGAATGGGGATTTTTTAGTTTTTTTTTTGGGATGTGTGTGGTTTGGAATTGGGGAGGAAAGGGATGTTTGACTACTGTGATAGTCAAATCCATATCCATTTGTGACGTATGGTGGTGATGCAAGGTGAGTTGAATGCACAATAGCTGATTAGGTTTGGGTGTAAGGTTGTGGTTTTCTGGAAGAAGCAGATTATGTCTGTGTTATGAAAGAAAAACAAGACATAAGTTTTGGGTAAGCGGAAGACGAAGCGATTCTGGAAAAAGAAGAGAAAAAAAATGTTTAAGTGAGGTGGTGGTGTAATTAGGTGACACCACCACCTCTAGGAAGAAATAATCAGGAATGATAGCTTTGGCTAGATATGACTCTTGATACCATGATAGATTTAGGAAACAATGAAGAAAATGATTTATTGATTATTTGTGTAATACATTATACATGTATATATAGAAGTAAATGTTGCTAAAGATAGACAAATGCTGAAAAATAGGAATGAAATAAATATAATTAAATACTAAGTCTATTTTTATCCTAACAACTGAGTCACCTACAATTGTATTTTTAACGGTTACAAACACTGTTAAAGGTTATTCCCATAAAACCACATTGTCTTTCTAAAATATGTAGTAGATCATTGCCGGATGATACCAACTACACTTTCTAGAGGAAAATTGAAAAAAAATTACTTTGACTTAAAAATTTAATGTCTATAAAAAATCGTAATATAGAAAAATACAAGCATATAGATATGGATAAAATGGATGTAGGAGTAAATTTATTTAATTTTTGTATACATAATAAAAAATTGATGATTAGTCGCAATATTGACAACTACAGACAGAATCACTTTTGCATGCGTCCGTCAAAAGAATCGAAGTACCAGGAATATTGGATACGCAAATCTCATGACAACTTCCTGCACGGCAGTTGCTTGTAGTGAATTCAGAAGTCGTGCAACTGGCTTCACCACTTTCAATATGGTTTCCTTCATATGTAAAACAACATAAGTTCATGGACCAAACTCTCGAACAAATTTTAATGTTTATAAAACAATAGAAAAACAACAATGCTAATATTCACCTGCCATTAGCACAAGGAGCATCATCAAACAGCTCAAGAAGGCTCTCGTTTTCATCTTTGTCTCTATTTAGACGTGTTAATGTGTAGATATTAGTACGGGACTAAAATACTTTACTTTTGCATGCAGTGGTTATTTATATATAAGTATCCAAGGTGAGAAAAACAAATAGTTTTAGTGATACAAAATGATTTAATCTTAATCACTGGGTCTAGTTAATTTAATGGTTGAGATTATATTATTTATTACTTAAAATAAATTAATTGAAAAACACGGGATGATTGAAGATTGACGTTTGATTATCAATATTAATTGTTAAAATGATAGAAAATAACAGTTGAAATGATATATTTTTTTGTTCTCTTTTAATCTTTTCTATAGAATATACATGGTAAATATAAATTACATATGATTGTTTGGGAATTCGTACCATGATGTTTATTAGTTGTGTAACTATAACTTAAAAACTAATATATCACGTGCATTGATTATTAAGGATTGGATTGGCTTGGATTGAATTTTATTGAAAAGGTAAGAAGAAGAGAAAAAGGATTTTTTTTAAATATGTAACATTTTTTGCACGTGTTAATAACTACCACATTCATGAGTTATTTAAATTTTATACGTATCAAATATTCCATCAGTATTAGGGTTAAGATTTTGCACGTGTTAATAACTACCACACTCATGAATTATAAATTTTTTGGGAGACTGAGGAACGTCATATTAAAAGTTGATTTGATTGATCTAACTATTCAGAGGAGAGTTAATTTTAATAAAAATCACTGACAATATCCCTCTGTCTTACAAAAATTTGATAGTCTTTCTCAAACTCATTCCATCAGTATTAAAGAATGAGAACACGATGATTGATTTGATTAATTTTAAAGTTGAGATTAAAGTGGTTTCAATTAAATTGGGCGTTTTTATTATAAATAGTACAGATGATTTGATGATTAATTTAAATTTAATTTTCGTATGTAATATTATTAGTGTGTATCAACGTCTTACAAATATTATGAATTCGTTTCCCTCAATATTACTACTTTACTTGATGTGCATATATAATAAAGAGGAAAATGGAATATCTTCCTGTATATAAAGCGCATGGGAGTGAATTGACGAAATTTGTTTGAAGTCACATTTACATCTCTATTTTACCCATGTTCAAGTTAACAATTACATGTTATTTATATTTATAATACAATTTCTATTTATTATATTACATTAAACATATTTTAAATTAATTATATACATATATAATATTGCCAAACTACTAGTATTAATAAATGAAATATGATTTTGGATCAATATTATTATCATCCTTACATTTTATCTAGTAGGATTAAGATATGAAGACAGATATTGATATTGTTAAGTTCAAGTGAGACGGAATGCTTAGTTTTTATCGTCGATTTTGATAACTGACGGTTGAGAAAGTTGATTTTTAATAAAATGGATTGTTCAATTTGCAAAAACCCTATCGGTTGAGTTTGGCGATTTATTTAGAATTTAAATCTAATATGTTACATTATTAGTAATCGACAATCGAAATTGTGTCTCACAATCCTATATTTATTCAAATGTCGTTCTTGAACTTTACTTATTTAAGTGTATATAATTTTTTGGTGTATAAATATCAAGTATAAACTAGTATTTTGTATAAATTAAAATTGAAGATATGATTAACTATTAAATTAATAGCAAAAATAGAGATGAATCTTGACCCAAAGTCCAATTAAATTTCAAGAAAAAAATTGTCACATACTTCCCGGGGCCTACCTAACTCATCAACAAGTGTTGAAAAGTACACTACAGCCCACACCTCCAACCTAAACGTTATCCACCGTCCGATCAGATCACAACATCTCAATCCAACGGCTTAAACACATTCATCCAATTCAAGAAAGATTCCATTTCAACCAACGTCCGATGTTATTCCACCACTTTCCATTATGGGCTCGCCATAATCAAACAAACAACTTCAATCCTCAGTCGCTCAATCGCGCCATCGATCCAACACCAACGGCCCAGATCCATTCCCAACTCGCTTAAATCCGATCGATCATGAAGCTCAAATTTTTACATCACGAGGAGAATCTGAACAATCCGATTGAGTGAGTGAGTGAGTGAGTGAGTGGGTGAGACTTGGACTTCGATCGATTGGGGAATCAAAATGCTGATGAGGATGCAGCGGCCCGAAGCTGGAAGGAATTGAGCTCGCGGAGCAGCTGGAGCCAGGCGATATCACGGCGAGCGAGAGAGGCGAACGAGGCACCTGGACGTGGAAGGAACTCAATTAGAATACAATTAGGGTGCAATTGAACCGTTAGCCCGATTGTATAAATACCTACGTGTGAGATTTCATCTGTATCGAATATCTGAACACTTGTATTTCGTTTTTGAAAATCAATAAAACTGAATCTTCCGCGCCTGCCGATTTCGACCTCCGTTCTGCAATCGATCTCCGCCGCATCCGGCCTAGATTCGTTGCAATTGGTATCAGTTATCCAGGCTGCGACTCCTTGTTGATCGTCGATTCCATCCGATCGCAAGTCTTTGATCGTCGATTCCATCCGATCACCTCATTCTGGCGCGCTTGACCGTCAAGCAATTATCTGAAGTCATGGACGAGAGAATTGAGAACCTGCAACAACAATTACAAGCACAAAACGAGACGCACAACGCGCAGATTCACAGATGCAGCAGCAGATGACTACGCAGATTGCTGAAATCCTTACCAGACTTCCGCGGCTTGCTGATCCGGCCGAGTTATTACCGGATAGACGCCATACGTCGATTCCTATGTTTCCAGCACCGGCGAGAGAATGATCGAGATCCTGCACAAAGATATGCACAGGAGATCAACAACGCTGAAGGTATGAATATTCAACCGAATCGTCCAATTCATTTCTCACCTAGAATTGATTTTCCGCAGTTTGATGGATCTAATCCTAGGACTGGATCAAAAAGTGCAAACGGTATTTCGAGTTATGTAGAAATCGCAGATTCACCAGAAAGTGCAAATAGCTTCCCTACACATGATCGGCAAGGCTGAGTCATGGCTGAACAGTTACTTGAATGGCCGTGGTCATATTGAGTGGGAAGAATTCGTTGTTGATCTATGCGCAAGGTTCAAGGATACTTCAGGCAACACAGTTGTTGAGACTTTTAATAAACTGCAGCAGAAGGATTCATTAGAGGAATACCTGGACTCTTTTGAAAACTTGAGAGGCTTGATGCTTCAAAGGACTCCACAACTGCCTGAATCCTATTTTCTGGACAGCTTTATTGGTGGATTAGCTCCCTCCGTAAAGCCTTTTGTTCGTGCTTTGAGACCTACAACCATTTCTGATGCGATGGAATTAGCAAGATGCCAAGCAGAAACTGTACAGGCTACTGCTAATACACTTAAATCTACCATGGACAAGCCTGCATACAAGTCCTATACTACGACTGTCCAGAATGCAAGTAAAGTGGCCAATACTAATTACAGCACGAAATTCACCCAACCTTTTCCTACAACATCTACTCAAGGGAAAGCTGAGACCTCAAACAAATTCAGAAAACTTTCACCAGCAGAAATTGATGAAAGGAGAAGAAAGAACTTGTGCTTTACTTGCGATGAACCTTACATACCAGGCCACAGATGCAAAGGGAAATTATGTAGCATAATGCTCATACCTGCGGATTCTATTGAGGATGAGCAAGAGTCCTTGATTGCTGCATGTGATGAAAGTGCAGTGGAAGTGACCAAACCTGTACCTGCAGAATACATCGAAGAACAACCTTTAATCTCTTTAAATGCTATTTCTGGCCAGAATTCATATCAGACTATGAGAGTTAATGGCACAGCTGGGAATTCTACCATTAACATCCTCATTGATTCTGGCAGTACTCATAATTTCCTTGATGAGAATGTGGCTAAACAGCTAGGATGCAAACTCACGCGTATGTATCCACTAGAGATCTCTATTGCTAATGGACAGAAAATGATCACCACTAAAATGTGCAAGGGTTTCCAATGTACCTTGCATGGTCTTCAAATCTCTGTGGATACTACAATTGTTCCCCTAGGTGGTTGCGAAATGGTGTTGGGGATACAATGGCTTTCTACGCTGGGACCTATTATCTGGGACTTCGGAAACCTACAGATGGAATTCATGTTTCAGGGTAGAAGAGTCAAAATCAGGGGTATTACAAAAGGGGATATTCACTGGATTTCAGGACCTACTATGGCAAAGGAACTCCAGAAATTTAATAAGCATGCTGGTCAGTTATTTGCTATTGCTATCCAGTCTAACTCTTCTGTGTATGAGCACAAGGATGAGATCATACCTGAGCTGATCAAGTTAGTTCTGGAGGACTTCAATGATATTTTTGAAGAACCTAAATCTCTTCCCCCTTTGCGTGAACAGGATCATAGAATCCATTTATTACCTGAAACCAAGCCAATTAATGTCAGACCTTATAGGTATCCTGTTATTCAGAAAGATGCCATAGAAAAAATTACAAAAGAAATGCTAGAGGCTGGTGTGGCCAGAGTCAGCCACAGTCCTTTTTCTTCTCCCATTGTTATGGTTAAGAAGAAGGATGGATCATGGAGATTCTGCGTGGATTATAGAGAACTTAATAAGCATACTGTGAAGGACAAGTTTCCCATACCTGTCATTGACGAACTTCTTGATGAACTACATGGTTCTCGCATCTACTCCAAGATTGATCTTCGGTCTGGTTATTGGCAAATCAGGATGCATCCTAGTGACATTGAAAAAACAGCTTTCAGGACTCATGAAGGACATTACGAATTTGTGGTAATGCCCTTTGGGTTAACTAATGCCCCATCTACATTTCAGAGTATTATGAACTCTATATTCAGGGACTACCTAAGGAAATTCATTTTGGTATTCTTTGACGACATTTTGATCTACAGCACTGATATTCAAAGTCACCTATATCATTTGAGAATCACCTTGACTATCCTACGGCAACATCAATTATTTGCAAAAATGAGCAAATGTACCTTTGGCACCAGTTCTGTGGGATACTTGGGACACATTATCTCTGCCCAAGGTGTAGCTACTGACCCGGAGAAAATTCAGGCTATGTCTGAGTGGCCGAGACCTGCATCAGTCAAAGATCTTCGAGGCTTTCTGGGCTTAACTGGTTACTACAGGAAATTTATCAGAAACTATGGCATCATTAGCAGACCCTTAACTGATTTGTTAAAGAAGAACGCATTTATTTGGGGACCTGATAGTGATGCTGCTTTCCTACACTTAAGGCAGCTATGTGCAGTGCTCCTGTCCTTGCTCTACCTGATTTTGGGAAGCTGTTCGTAGTGGAAACTGATGCTTCTGACTTGGGCATTGGCGCAGTATTGTCTCAGGAAAGTCATCCCATTGCCTTCATAAGCAAAGCTATATCTGCAAAGAACAAAGCTTTATCTACTTATGAGAAAGAACTTTTGGCAGTTATTTTTGCTATTGAGAAATGGAGACCCTATTTGGTTGGCAGGAAATTCTTGATCAAGACAGACCATTTCAGTCTAAAATATATTAGATCAACGAATTACTACACCTTTCCAGAGCAAATGCCTACCAAAACTATTTGGTCTTGAATTTGACATTCTTTATAGGCAAGGCAAAGACAACAATGCTGCAGATGCCTTGTCTAGACTACATGGGGCTGAATTAAATGCTGTTTTAATTACTCAGGTGAGATCAGACCTTATGGAGAGAATTAGATTGAGCTGGTCCATCCCCGAGTTTGCTGCAATAGTTGACGAGGTGAAGAACAACCTGCTGGTCACAGTAAATATTTCTTGGCTTCAGGATACACTGTTAAGGAAGGATAAAATTGTAGTTGGACCGGATATTAACTTGAAGCAGGATATTGCTCGCTTATTCCATAATTCTTCGATGGGAGGTCATTCTGGTCTCACCCTACATACAAAAGAATTTCTCAGTTGTTCTATTGGAAACACATGAAGAAGGATGTCAGACTATGGGTCAGAAATGTGTTACTTGTCAGAAAATTAAATCTATTCATAAGGCCCCTGCTGGGTTATTGCAACCTCTCCCTATCCCTGCTGCTATTTGGACTGACATCTCTATGGATTTTATTGAAGGGCTGCCTAAATCTAAAGGGAAAGACACTATTCTAGTTGTGGTGGACAGACTCAGCAAATATGCTCACTTTCTCTTATTGTCTCATCCTTTCAAGGCTTCTGATGTGGCTCAATCTTATTTTGACCATGTGTTTAAACTTCACGGAAATCCTAAGACTATTATTTCTGACAGAGACAAGATATTTCTCAGCAATTTCTGGCAAGACCTATTCAAACTACAACATATTGATCTACTTATGTCCTCTGCCTATCATCCGCAAACAGACGGACAAACTGAGGTTGTTAACAAATGCTTGGAAAATTACTTGAGAGGGATGACTGGTGAAAATCCTAAGGAATGGGCTAAGTGGATACCTTTAGCGGAATGGTGGTATAACACCAGTTTCCACTCTTCTACTGGTATCACTCCATATGAGGCAGTCTATGGGCAACCTCCCCAGGTCCATCTTCCCTATGTCCCTGGTGACAGCCCCGTTGCTCAGGTGGATAGGAGTCTGCAAGCAAGGGAAACATGTATTAATATGCTCAAATTTCATCTTAAGCGTGCGCAGGACAGGATGAAAATTCAAGCTGATAAGCACAGGACTGATTCTCATTTTAATGTTGGTGATCTAGTCTATGTCAAGCTACAGCCCTACCGTCAACAATCAGTTGTGCTCCGGAATTGCCATAAGCTTGCAGCTAAATACTTTGGTCCTTTCCCTATTATTGCTCGTATTGGACAGGTTGCATATAGATTGGAGTTACCTGCGCATTCCAGAATCCACCCTGTGTTCCACATATCGCTGTTAAAGAGGCATCATGGTCCGGCTCCTCCTTCTAGTTCCTTGCCGGCCATTGATGCCAGTGGGCAGTTAAGTGCATTACCTGTAGCCATTTTAGATCGAAAGTTAGCTAAGCGTGGAAATATTGGTGCTGTGTATTTTCTTGTGCAATGGTCAGATGGCTCGGAGGAAGACGCTACCTGGGAGTGGGCGGAGGATTTCATCAAGCGCTTCCCGACATTTCCAATCGATGACACTGGTGAGCGTGCAGCGGCCCGAAGCTTGGGGACAAGCTTTTTCTCAAGCGGGGAGGAGTGCAGCGGCCCGAAGCTGGAAGGAATTGAGCTCGCGGAGCAGCTGGAGCCAGGCGATATCACGGCGAGCGAGAGAGGCGAACGAGGCACCTGGACGTGGAAGGAACTCAATTAGAATACAATTAGGGTGCAATTGAACCGTTAGCCCGATTGTATAAATACCTACGTGTGAGATTTCATCTGTATCGAATATCTGAACACTTGTATTTCGTTTTTGAAAATCAATAAAACTGAATCTTCCGCGCCTGCCGATTTCGACCTCCGTTCTGCAATCGATCTCCGCCGCATCCGGCCTAGATTCGTTGCAGAGGAGCGCTTCAACTCCGTTAATTAAGACATGGAGTGATCACCACTCCCAAATTTTCGAGCTCTCGATGACGAGTCCGAGGCAGAGCACTCTTTCTCCGAATCAGAAAAACAGAGCACTCTGTCGAGCGATATCTGAGACTGATATAAGGGAGTTGTCGTCCATGAATCTTAAATCAACTCCAACTCACGCTTGTTTAGAAGATATAGAGAGCGAGAGTTCCGACACATCGTCGTTTGATGAGGTTGTGGCATGTCCCTGTTTCGAAGGCGGAGGAGGATCGGAGCGGGGCGGAGGGAGCGATAATAACACCAATGAGAATGATGACATGGATGAGTATTATCAAAATGCGATAAAGGGCAATCCTCAAAATGGTTTGATTCTCGGAAACTACGCGAGATTCTTGAAAGAGGTATTAAAGATTCAATCTTTGAACTTCTTGGAAAAAATTGAATTTTTATTTAATTTTTTGATTTGGCAGGTGAAGGGAGATGTGAAAAGGGCGGCTGAGTACTGCGAGAGGTCGATTGTGTCGAAATCAGACGATGGGTATGTACTAGCGATGTATGGAGAGTTGTTATGGGAGATGCAAAGAGATGGTTTCAGAGCGAAGACTTACTTTGACCGAGCTGTAAAGTCAGCTCCTGAAAACTGGTGAGCAATGGGAGCATTGAATTTTATATTTTGGGATGTTTATGGACATGGGTTTTGATCAATTTTTGAATTTGTGAAATGGGTGTGTAAAGATTGAATCTTGTGCAGTTATGTTCTGGCTTCATATGCAAAATTCTTGTGGGATGCTGATGATGAGGAGGAAGTGGAAGATGAAGAAGAAGGTAACAATGGTGTTGAGGAAAGTGGAGGATTGGATTTTAAGGTGGAGAAGGTGATGAAGAGCTTTGCAGTGCTTCCTCCATTGGCTGCATCGTCTTAATTCAGTTCATGTTGTGATCTAAGCTGTTAAAGGTCTCGCCAATGCATGGTTTAATGACCTAAAAGAAAGGTAAAAGTTGATGCATTTTAGATGATGGGAACTGCCCATTTCTATCAGTGTAGGTCACTAGAGATGCTTTAAAACCTGGTGAAACCATGCCGAAGTTCTGGATGCTTGCCTAGCAAAACTTCGACAAAACAAGGGCACAAAAACATGTTGAGATCAACATATGAATCAATCCATATGTATACATCTTTACTCGCACACTCCAAATGGAGCAACAGCTCCCAATATGCGCCTCTTCTTCAATCAAGAAATTTAGAAAATGCCCCTTGAATCAAATTTGATCTCAATAATATTGCCATATCCAAACCTAATTTTGGATCATCGTAAACTCGATGTAGCTCCTGGAAATTAGTGTGACCCCTAAATAGACATTTGCCAAAAATAAATTGAATCAGTTCAGGCCATTCACTCACCGGTTACTTTCCTCAATACCTAATCGACTTTAACAACAATACAGCCAATTTTAATCAACTAAGTGCACCCCATAACGACAACAGCAACATCACAAGCCCGATTATTGGCAAAATTATGACTTTGTGCAACATAAAAGAGAAAAGTAGGGAACAACAAAGCATATATGAACTACTTGCAACCTGATAACATGGGGACCTAGACGACAACAACATTATAGAATGTCCTATAAGGAGAATAAAAAAGGACACTATTTACCCACAATTAATATCCTCCAAGCCCCTTATCGGTACTTAATTAAAAGGCTATGAATTGAGACACGTAGTTTACAAAAATATTTCAAGATATTTTGGCCGTCCAGAAATTATGTAACTCATGAAGGTGCATAGTGTTCAAAAGTCGGTTGGTCCTAGGGTCTGAAAGCAATAACATAACAGCTACAGAACATCAATATTAATGATGATAATAAAAGTCGAAAGAGTTCAGGTTGGTCAGCAAAATATGTACAAAACTCAATAACTCCATCTACACACATCAAAATTTAGGTGACCAGAACAGTTTCTAGTTTCTACTAACCTGGATTTTAATCACTCAGGGACTTTCATGGTCATTGCGAAGCTTTGGTTGCAACAGGCATATCATTTCTTAAGCTGGATGATTAGAGAATGCAAGAGAGAGCGTTTTGCACTTTTGCCTTGGTTTACCCAAATCTTCATTAGGAAATATATTCAGTTCAGTCTTCTTAGGTTTCCTGTACTGGAACTCTTGATGGTGACTTTGCTTGTCAATATTGTCAAAGCCACTGCTCGGGCCCAGCCTTAATGAAAGGTCGCAGCTGAGATGCGGCACAGTCTGGGGGGTATCGCTTAGTTTAGTGTCTTTGGGATTCTTTGTAGCATTCATGTCTTTTGCGCTGGTTTTCTTCATAGGAAAAGAGTTGCATCGCAACTCAGGATCATTACCCCAGTAGTATAACGGATACCCCAAATTCCCTTGAACTGCACCTGAGGTTCTGCATGTTTCGGAATCTACCGATGTACTTGAACTAATTAGCGGCGGAAAATGGCGAGGGAAGGTGTTCAAGGGGATGTTATCCACAGGAACTTCCTGTTGTGGCAATCCAGCATTATTGAACATGGCCATGCAATGGGGACTGGTTATAGTGTTTTCCAAATTTGAGAGACAGCTGGACATAGGCTCTTGCGAATTGGGACTTAAGTACCGTCTGGGATCATTGTCGCGCTGGCTCCTCGATGCCCTTCTTGGAATACAGCCCAATTGAAGCGCAGCTGATAGATGATCAGTAAAAAAATTCATAAACAAATTTCCACAATGGAAATCTTGACCAAAATCACACATACCTTCGATGCAAGGTTGAAGAAGATCACTGGTTTCCGCACTATCATCTCGTCGAATTATAGTGTTGATTGCATCATTCACACGGTCCCAAAGGGTCGTATAATCCATATACTCAGCCTACACATTATAAAATGAGAGGAAAAGCATTTATTTAACAAAAAAATAAAGTTCCCAACTCCAACTAAAACCAAAGCATCAAATCAAAACTGCAAGCAAACTGTTTCGGCTACCAAAAGCAAACTCCTATACAAACAAAGATTTGAGCTAGTTAACCAGTCCAAAGCAATCTCAATTCACATTAATAAAATGCAGTAAATCAAACCTCAGAATTGGCTTTGGAGTACATAATCTCTTCCGTTTTCAGAACAACAACTGGCAGTTTCTCCTGCCATTCCTTGTTCTTCTTTGTAGCTGAGTTGTGTACCTCACTCACAATCCTAATATCCAATTTACAAACATAGCACAAAACTGTCAAAAGACATCAAATTGAGAAACTAGGGAGTAAACAGTGAGAAATTGAGAATCTGTACCTGAAGATTTCTTGAATGAGAGAGCCTCTGATGGGTTGGTGTCTGTCACTATGCCATGCTCTTCTCACACATTCATATGGTCTTGGGCCTGGTCTAGGCATGGTGTTTCAGACCTTGGCAACAACAACTTCAGAAGAGAGTAATTCAATCCAGTTGAGAACACCCCAAGTCCTAAAATCTGAAAAAGGTTCAAACTTTACAACCCAACTTCCAAATGCTGCACATTAGAACTACATCAGATGGGTGCAAATCAGAAGAAACCAAGGAGAGCTGGTGAGGGAGAGATGATGGATGAGTGAGAGAGTGATAATAACTTAAAAGATGTGGGTGAGAGTTTTTTACCCTTAACCAAAATACAAAGAAACAGATTGAGATAGAAAGTTGGGCCAAGTTTTGATCTTTTTGATATAAGTGAGGACAGGGGGAGAAGAGAGGAGAGGGGTGTCCCCCACTGGCTACACATGCCTGCTTCTGCAAGGCCCATGAGTCCCCATTTGTGTCCTGACCACTCACTTACCTCATACATATGGATCATGCTTCATCATGTCCTTGTCTCCCTCTCCCTACTTAATCCTTCATTATCCATACCCCAACCTCTATTAACCCTTCTCAAGACAATGACTGTTTAAAGCTTCACTTTACTTTTGCAAACTCTCTAAATGTTGACTTCCAAGATCCCAAATCATTCTTTTAAAAAATATTGAATCTGAAATGTGTGAATTACACTACCCCAAACCACTTTCTTTTTTCAACACATCACCCTCATCTTGCTGTCCATATTCACTCCACACTTCATGTCATTATCACCAGCTTTAACCCGGCAAGAAATCCCTAAAATATTTACCTTTTTATCCCCCTAAAAACAAAAATCAGCAGGAACGTCGTACAAGTTATCTTATAGTAAGCAAATAAGAGATACGGCATCAGGAAGAGTAGCAAGACAACCCCATCGTGTGAGACATGTCCTCATGTGATGATCAACCTAGTAAAGTCACCAGAAGTGGCATTCAAATATGAACTTCATCTTTATGCTATGCTCTTGGCTCATGACTACAGCATGAGGAACAGTACCCTCCTTGAACATGACTGCATCTGTATAGGTAAAGGGTCAAAACCATAAGGGTTCGGGTGAATTGGCTGTATTGATCTACATTAAGTCACTGTAACCGTGTCCGTTGTTAGATTCAAATGATTCTGAATGTACTGGAGAAATTCATTCAGGAACCTTCATGGAGTTTGATGACTTGTAACACCAATGAGCTTTTGGTAACTGAATTTAGTTTCTTTCTCAATCTGGCACTTTCAGTAAAGACTTCTGTCAGCATAATGGTCACTTCTCTATCAATCTCATCAGAATTACAGCCAGCACTTGCTAGTTTATATTTCATACCCTGGCCCAAAATTTGTGCCTGATAAAATCAACAAAAAATACAATAAGAGAAGAAAAAGGAAAATATCGGGTCATGATATACCTATTGAATGCTTTGACGAGAAACATAGGTTGTTTTGAATGATATCTGTGCAATGTGGAGGCGTAACTGAGCATCAGAAGCTGTCAGGAGATTTAAAGCATTTGATACTAATGATCGTCTAGCAGCAAGTGCATTGTCATTCTTCAGCTTTTCTTCATGGAGTTTCTGTAAAGGCAGAACAAATTTCAAATAGGCAACTTGTATCAGTGAGCGGTTAAGTAGTTTAACGGCATCATCATTCAAATACTATTGCTCTCATGACTGAGAAAGAAAGGAGAAACATGTGTACTATTACTACTAAATGCATATCACCTGTGCATCAGCTTTATCTTGATCTGACTGACTAAGTTCATTTTTCAATTTATTCTGAGAGACTCTAAACGACTTCACCTCTTTAGCAAGAAATTGGATATCTAATTTGGACTTCTATTTCTTCATGGCGCTTTTGTAAGCTCTTCAGCTGTTCTTTTGTCTTCTCCAACTCTTGTAGCAATGCAGCTTTCTCCTCAGCATTAAATGTGCTGGTCAATTCAGTCTTCTCTCCCTGAAAATGTTTCACATAGAAAATGAATGACGACCAACTCATGATTTTTTACTTTTATTCTTCAAAACAAAGTGTATAACCTTTTGCTACTTCAATTTCCAACAAATTTTGTTTGAGCTCTTCCACATCCCACTGCATTTGAGTGTTCCTATCTCTCTCAACTAAATGAGCTTGTTGTAAATTTTCTATACTTGTCTGTTTCGTACTCTCTAGCTCACCCTCTAAATCTTTGACCCGGAAAAAATGAATTACTTTATAAGCAAAAAAGTGACAAACTTTATCCGTGAAGCTTACATAAGAAGAAGCTAAACCTTTGTAGCAAGCCCGGTGATTTCTTGATCCAATCTTAATATTAACTCTTCCATGTCTGTTGTGGCAGTGCCTAATCTTCTTTGCATGCTTGTAAGATATTCAATGTCTGGCGTTGATCTAATGGAAGAATTAAATGCAAGTTCTTACTGTTTAGAATATTTAGATCCTTAGAACTTCCAGGAAGATCCATTTCCGGAGATGGAGAACACTGGATTCCCTAAATCCGAGACGTCACTTCCCCTGATCGAACCTGCTAACACTCTCTGCTGACACCTTTCTAGCATGACCAACTGATTTACTATGGTCAACTCTTATTGGAACAAAAAACAGACTGCAAAACAGAAGTTTTGTAATAGTTAAAGCCGTAAAAGGACATGGTTGAATTTATATGGAAACAACTCCCATTAAATTTGCACATTGTTCGTAAGAACATCAAAGAATGTCAGGATCATATGCAAATCTAAATTATAAGACTAAAAAGGCATCAGCATAAGTTGTGACAGTGTAAAAACAGAAGCTGCTCATTGTGCGTTGAAATAAACCGTAAACTAAGTTTTCAGTGTTAGTAGCAAATCAATAGAGGATACCTTTTCAATTAACGAAAAGGAAAATATGAGTTGAAAAAATGAAGCAAACATTTTCAATAAGAAAACGTCGTGCTTAAGTGTTGAGTAAATTTGTGAGGTTTCCCTCCATATCCTGAATAGAAAAGGTGTACCAAAAGAGAGTAAATAATTACCTCATTTGCAAGAAGTACATGCCTCACTGGCGAAACAATCATGTAATTTTCAGCCTGAGTAAGCGAATGAAATGGAGGAGTTCAGCGCAACAAAGTGTCAAGTCCTCACCACCCATAACAGCACAATTATACACAAACTTTCCTTTCCCTGATGAATTTCTGGCGAGCAGATTCCACCAGCTAAGATAGCAATGACTTGCTGAACCAAACAAACACCTAGGAGTATTCATACTCATATCCGAAAACCATGAATTTTTCAACAGGCTGCATCTATATATGACCAAGGACATCACCTATTTTCCAAAGACAAGGAGAGCACCGCACCCGACAGTTGATAGACACATCACGTTCAATGCCACTTGAGGCAAACTCACCCTACAGTCATCCAACAAGATCATATTCTTTAAACTCACACAACCTCTTGACAAGCCCCTCTCATTCCAACACACTGCTGATACTCAAGACCACACAAACCCTAATCTTCAACTCCCCGAAGCTGCCAAATTTGATTCAATCTCGACGAAAGCTGACGCCTTTTCAGCGGACACGATACGTGGCAGACTAAACGACACGTTTCTCTAGACTCCGTCTGAATCACAACATTAGGGTTTTTATGAAGTTCCGAAACTGTGTGATTTTTATGGAAGATATGCAGAACGAGGTGAGCAGATGTTTGGAGTATGAATGGTCTGGATGTTGTTGTGAGCTTATGGTTGGCAATTATTTTCTATGGCGTGTTTATGAGACATGAGAGGTTGTTTTTAGTTTTTACATGGGAATTTACTCTAGGTGTTCGACTAAATGCCGCAATGAATTGCAGTTTTGTTGGTGGATTATTTGAATATTTTCAATGGATGTATTTTGTGAATTTTTGCTTAGCTGGGATTTACTTTACTGATGAGTATGATGTATATGTTCTTAGATGGGATTGCTAAAGAGTTGTTCAAGTGATGCTTTCAAATACATGCAATGTGCTATAGAACAGGTATATTGTCTTTGCACAAAACTATATTATGAAGTATTTACACTGGTTTTTGGCAATTAGTTTTTGTTGTTGTTGGATTCTCTCATTCATATTTATTTCTTATGAGCATAATGTTTGTTTATATATACTTGCGAATATTTCTTTTGTGAGATAGGCAAAGCTCGCTGTGGAAGCTCTTGAAGTTCCAGTTGGGTGAGCCTTCATGGGTTGATTAATTTATCTCTGTAAACCAATTCCCAATTTTGTTACTGTGCTCATCTTTCATTGTGCTTTGACCAGTTGTGTGATAGTAGAGGGCGGGGAGATCATTGCCACCGGAAGAAATCGAACTACTGAGAAACGGAATGTACGTACATATAGTTTTACTAATTAAATCCATATGATGAAAAACCATTAGGTTTGCCGTCAGATGGTCTTTATTACCATACTTAAGTGCAGATGTTCTTACTTTCTCTTCGTCATATATCATTCAGGCTACAAGGCATGCAGAAATGGAGGCAATTGATGATTTGCTTCGTATATGGCAAAAGAATGGACTTACACCAGCAGAGGTAGCTGAAAAGTTCTCAAACTGCAACCTGTATGTGACATGTGAGCCTTGCATTATGTGTGCTGGAGCACTGTCAATTCTTGGTAAGATCTATCAACCTCTTTAACTTCTAGCCTCAACTGTAAACTTGAGTAAAAATCCCTCTGTAATGCATTTCTTTTACTGGTCTTTAAGGTTTCAAAGAAGTATATTTTGGCTGTGGAAATGACAAATTTGGCGGTTGCGGGTCAGTTTTATCTCTGCATTCAAGAAATAATCAGCCCCAAGGAAGGTTGATACTGTATCACTAAAATTTCCATCTCCCTTCATTGTAGAGACTCTTATTTTTCATAAAAATGATGCGTATGATTTTGGACTGGGTTTGTAATCATAACAGTGGCAACAGTGAAACTTCTGAGAAGAAAGGTTTTAAATGTACAGGAGGAATCTTGGCAAACGAAGCAGTTAATCTGTTTCGAAGCTTCTATGAACAAGGGAACCCCAATGGTTAGTCTTTTGTTTTAAATTTTATTATGAGGAACTTGTTGCTAGTTTTCAATATGATGTGTTCCATAGTTGATGATGTTCATAATATACTCAAACCAGTGCAATCATTTTTTGAACCTGAATTTAAACCTCTTCTATTGTTCACATCTGCTCATTGTCAATGTACATTTTATATCCCCGAGCTCTTTTTGTGTCTATATTTCAATCTCATTAAATGTCCACATCACTTGTATTTATGTCAAACAAAGCTTTTGTTGAAACATACTGTTGAGCAGATTTTTTAATGAATGTTTCTTGTTTGTTTTCAGCACCTAAACCTCACAGGCCGGTGCTTCATCCAATGCCTCATTGACAGTCAGTGCAAGTATACATCTATCTCTGACGAAGATGGCAATGCCGACTGGCGTGGCGGCCGTGTAACTGTAGTGTAACTGCAGCACTTAATTTATCAATCACTTACCTTTCAGAAACCAGTAGCCTTAAAAGTCATGTGGTGATAGCATCTTGGGTGGTGTTCCCAGCAGCAGCTTCTAGTTCAAGAAAGGATGCAACAGGTACACAAATATAACCTGAACTGTCAAACAAACTGCTAAAACAGATTGAACTTTGACATTATAATCTTCATATTATACTGTACACAAACATCCATTACTCTTAAAGGGAATTGTTTCGTATCAATACTACAACATACAAGTGAATGGAATCAATTTTGGTGGAATGGAATGGAATGCTCATTCCTAATGGAATGAAAATATATGTTGTTTGGTTGGGCTAATGAAATGAAATGAGTCATTACAACTTCATTCCATTCAAAGCCAAAATAAATAAAATTCATTCCTCCCAAAATAGATGCGCTGTTGGTTGAGGGACCTGACAAAGGAACCTCAGGGCCAAGGTCGATCCCTGGCCTCACCACTTTTCCTCAGATTTTTCAGGGGCTTCAATATTCCTCCCGCTTTGTGCGAGGAGGTCTTTCTTTCCTTCCGCGCGAGCGAGGAGGTTGTGTGTGTTGTGCAGGAGGCTTTCTTCCTTGCTTGCCTTTGGACGTGGGGCTTGTTCGCGTCGGTGTTCATGAAGTGGTCGTGTAAGCAGAGCGGAGAGACATGCGCGCTTGATTGACTAAACATGCTTGTCAATGATTGGGTGAAGGGTGCTACTAGTGATTAGAATAGGATTCTCATGTATGAGATTTAGACGAATTGTACTCATTGTAACCGCTATCAAAAAAAATGGTATAAGTCCATTCTAATTTCTCTTGATCTATTTAAATAACTCCACATAACATCCTTCATTTTATATATATTTATTCAACAATTCACGAGAGATTTGAATGGGCCGAGAGGGAAGGCCCATTTAAAAATATGGCCCATTCAGCCCATGATCAGTCCAACCAATGACAGCTGTAGGTGTCGGATCATTACAATCTTTTCGGAAAGTATAAGAAGCTTCAATTTCAACGCTCGGATGAGTCGGATCGTCATCGCCAGCTGACCCCACCGGACATTAAAAATATCTACTCTCCATTTTTCCAATCCGATATCCGCCAAAAACAAGCTTCACACGATCAAAGCTCAGACCTTTTCGATCCAGATTCAACTGGGTGTCGTCAAAATTGAATCTTTAAGGTAGAAGAAAGGTCGGATTTTGACGAGATCTATTCTGGTCGGATGGCGATACAGTACGCGTTGGTAGCTAGAGGTCGGTGGTGTTGGCAGAGTTTTCGACGACACAGACTAACGCGAGCGCTATAGCGAAGCAGCTGTTAGAAAAGCTGCCGGGGGATGAAGACAGTCATGTGTCGTATTCTCAAGATCGTTTATATTTCATGTGAAACGGACTGATGGGTTGACTGCACTTTGATGGCTGATGACAACGCCGGAAGTAAGATTATATTGTTCTTTTTTTGCCTTCTATTTTGTGATTAGTTATTTGGAAACTGGAAATTAAAATTGTGATTTTTGGTAGTATGATGATGAATAAGGATGTTTATTATGGATTTGTATGATCTAATCTCGAGTTAGTTTTAAAATTGTGATTTTTGATCTCGAAGGGTTGTCTCGTTACGTTGTGTATGGGTGTGCTTTGTTCGAAAAAATTGTTTTGTCATGGTACAGAGCACCGTTTATTAAGATTGCAAAGCTGACATCTTGCAGGAAGGATACCTTTTGCTTTTCTTGAAGACATCCATCAGAAATTTGTGAGGACATATGGCCGGCAGTACATTCTGCACTTGCTTATGGCATGCAGGATGAGTTTTCTAGAGTACTGGGCCAGCAAATGGAGTATTTCTCCAATGACCCGAATGCTGATAGGATCAACCGCTTGAAGGGAGAGATGAGTCAGGTATGTTCGCATATTTACCTGTTTCGTGTGAATTGTTTTTTCGTTGATCATAATATTTTTAGGAGTTCATTTTGTCTTTGGTTTATCTTTTGAGAAATCGTCTGCAGTCGAACTATATAATTAAGTCTCTGATATTGTGTATGCAGGTGAAGAATGTCATGATAGAAAATATCGACAAGGTTTTGGAAAGGGGTGACCGCTTGGAATTACTCGTTGACAAAACCTCCAATATGCAAGGAAACACTATTCGCTTTAGAAAGCAAGCCCGTCGATTCAGAAGCACTGTATGGTGGAGAAATGTTAAGCTCACGTAAGACCCTCCTACTGTCACATGTCTCTTCACAAAGACTGTTATATGTGTTTTTTTAAAGAAACTCTTACATTTTTTTCGTATCTGTTGCAGGATTGCGCTAATATTTCTCATATTGGTTGTCATCTATGTTATATTGGCATTTGTTTGCCACGGTCTCGCTCTGCCATCTTGCATATGAAATTCGTGCAAGCTTGATTTGGTTTGGAATTATGAAGCTTGGAGTGCTGTTTATTTTTTGTACGGGTTGAAGAAGAACGAGGGTTCCTGTGTTTCGTGTCTCATGGGTCCGTGAATTGCTCGATCAAAACTTACTGTGTGCTCTGTATTATGTATCTCAATTCTCATCACGACTCTGAAGGCAACTTTACCTTGTGAGTTGTGATATGAATAACCTGAAAGATCGACAATTATTATTCTTGGAGTGTTTTTGCGCCTTATTTGACTTTGCCAACAAATTACTAATGCAATACAAGTTGTGGAGGAACGCAAGGACACATTTCAATTTCAACTGTCAATCAATAAGTCACTTACATTAAATGTTATTCACTAAAAAATTAGATAGATAGTTGATATGTGCCCTTAAAAATATAATTTATCGATATGTATATATTTTTTTTGATAAAAAAGGACAACTGCTTAATGAGTACAGGAAGAGGACTTAAAGGAGCTAAATAATCATTTAGCCTGACTCGAAATATTTGAAAGATATGAAATTAACTGAAACAGTTAGATCGAATCATTTACCTCGCTCAGCACAATATATGAACTGAAAAACCAAAAAATTAAAATGTGACAAACGAGCTGTGTAACATATTTTATAAGGTGCAGACGCATGGATGAAAATATTATGCAATGTATGGTGTGCACACGTAACATGGAGTCGCATGAAGATTATCAAAGAGGGCACGTATGGTATGGATCTGTCGCTTGGTGAAGCAAGCAGCAAAAGGAACACTAAGTACTTGTCGCCTCCGCCCGAAAGAAGTTGCCGAGAAGGAAGAGGCTATCGAGGAGAGTGACATAATGGCCCAAAAACGTCACTGGAAAATGAAAAAAGAAGAAGAGTGCAGTAAAAACGCCTTTTCTTTTTACAAAACGCCGTCGTTTGTTAACGTGGAATGTAGAATTAAACTATCGGGCCAGTGTTATTAAACTCGACTCGATCCGGCGGGTTGACCCGGGACCCGGTCGGTTCGATCCTACGTTAAGATTCAAACTCTAGACCCATTTCAATGTTCTAGAAACTCTTACCAACCGACCTAATTTATTTACTTAACACTTTATGAGAATTAAAATTGATAAATATACTTTTGAATTTGTATATACATTTAAATATTATATACTTGATATAAACATTGACCCAGAGTCGATTCGAATTTACCCTGTAACCCGATAACCCAGTGACATAACCGGGTCGACTACTGGGTCGGGCCGGATTTTAGGCATCATAACAAAGTCTGCGGGCTGAACAGAATTGAACCATCATCGACCGGCCCGGACAATTAGACCGAGAGCGGTTGACGAAGCTGTCTGAAATGACGACGGCTATTTGAAATATGAGTAGCCAGCAACTGAAGCACAAATCCCTCTCTTTCACTCTAGCTCAAATCAAACCCTCTCCGAATCGCATCAATTCCCCCCAAATTCCATCGGCCCATTTCAACTCTTCCGGTAAACCTGTCTCCGAGCTTAAAGATTGAATATTTTCTTCATTGATCGCTTCTTTATGTTATTTAGCGTTTGGTTTCCGAGAGTGGGATTTGGGAGTGAGGCCCAGATGATCAAGCTCGCATTTTGATTTGGGATGGTTTGGTGAATTTCTGATATGGGGTTTTTCATAGTTTTAGAAATGTGCTTTTTTGCTTGATTTTGGTTCTCCAGACACTAGGGTCAAACTTGATTGAATCTGTGAGTGTCAAGGTTGAGTTTTTATTGCTTGCTCGTGTAATGCTAGTCTCAAGATTGAATCTGTATGTCTCGAATGTTCCAGTTCTTGTTAAAGATTTGGGTTTTGAGTGCATTAAGTATATGATTGGCTATGACGATTATGTCTACCCGGGTCTCATTGATTTCGTGATAGGGTTGTAGGCTTTCTTGATGGCGAACCAAAATGGACAGAGCTCCTCCTCTGCAAAGACTAATGATATCAATATCACTATCAGGACGACCTTGGATAAGAATCACACTTTACGCGTTGATAAATCTGTAAGTGGATTTTAATCTCAAGTGTTTGTACGCTGGAGGAATTACTACTCTAAACATCTAAACTTCTCGGTTACCTGATTGATGGTAATTCTTTACATAAATGTCGAGTTTTGTGCAGGTTTTAGTGTCAACATTAAAACAACAAATAGCTACATTGACTGGAGTACTACCAGAAAACCAGCGTCTGATATGCATGGGAAGAGTATTAAATGATGATCGGCTTCTTTCTCATTACAGTATCCTTTTCGTTCCGTTCCATAAATTTTCTTTCTCATCATCAATAAATTTTCACTCCATAAGAATATTATCGTATATTCATATGTACTTCAGCCGGAATTTCTACTTTTTTCATTGATATTTCGTAATGTGTTCGTTACACAATAAAAAGATATTCAAGATGGTACCACCCTGCACCTTGTTAACCGAGTTCATATTACATCTCCACCAGAAACCACAAATAACCAATCAGGTGTCTCTATATGTTCTTATAATATCTAGGCTTTCAATAATTTTGATTCGTATATTTTAGAAGTGAGGTTTTTATCATTTTCATTACAGGAACTAATAATCACCAGCGCTGCAGGCACTCAGGTGCTACTAGAGACTCGGGTCAATGGCGAATCAGGTGCGCATTTGATCATAAAGTAATCAACTTTATATATCTATTTTCTGCGTTTTAAATTTTGATAATGTGAATATTGTATTTGCTGAACTATTTCATGGCATATATATATGTAACAGGTGGCCTCGAATTCTTCGACTATTGATGACAATCGACTTGATAATCCAAGTCATGCATCTCAAGTGACTGCATCTGCTCCTGATCAGAATCATCCAGGTCCACAACCACAAGTAAGTTCCACATGTGCTCTTACTTTTCTGCACAGGATAGCGTATATATTTTACTTATTGAAGTGTTACAATGCTTATTTTGAACAGGTGATTCCAGATACTTCGACAAATAATGCCAGTCAACCTAATAATCCAAGCCAGGCAACTCAAACGCCGGCATCTGTTGCTTCTCAGTCGCTACTGCCCCAACCAGTAAGTTCCTAAAGTTTCTTATAACTTTCTGAGCTTGAGAAACACAAGTATATTTACTTACTGAACTGTTACAATGTGTTCTTTTACAGGTGATTCCAGATTCTTTGACTACATTATCTTGGTATTTGAATCGAGTAGCGCACGAGTTTCGACACAGCATAGGTTTGTACACTGAATGTTTTCTCAATGACCTTTTGAAAGGTATACTTAGAATAACCGGTATTGAATTTTCCAGCTGGGCATATTTCTCTTCCTGGTCCTGGCATCCCTCCAACATATTATAACAGTGTTCCGGCTTTTAGGCTTGGACTTCCAACAGCAGAATATCTGGCAGAAGTGCTGCAATCAACCAGACGATTATTAACCAACGAAGCTGCTGAAAGCATGAGAGTACGTGTGAAGGGAACTACTCTTTCCATATTAATTTACGGGGTTTTAAGGCATTTTTATCTCCATCTCACTATTCTTAAAATGTATGTCACTTTCAGATAGTTGCAAACAACCTTCAGGAGCAACAGCGCGTGACAGATATTGTAACTCGATTTTACATTGAGTCTTATGCTAACAATTTAGGGGCCATCTTCGAAAATTTGGGAATAATGCTTACTGAGCTTGGTCGTACAACTATGCAGCTGGGAATGGGTGTCTCGCCGGTTTGTTACAGTTCATCTTTTTAATGCATCCAAGGAATATAAATATTGGTTTTAAATGTTAACAAGTACTGATAATGTGGTAAATATCCAGGAGAATGCCCTTGTTAATGCTGGGCCTGCTTTTTTTGTGAACCAATATGCACCGTATGATAACTTGATTCAGGTAAGTACCTCATCAGTCTTTGGTAGATGTAACTTTTTTCCGCGCTTTGCCATTCTTTCTTTTTTCGTGTTACTTCTAGTTTGAGTATACCTTCTCCTTAACATGTCAGCGACCTCCAATGGACAACGAAGTAACTGTTCCACCCCAGCCATCTGTTGCACCTATGAATAATGTGAGTTCCAATAATAGAGGTGCTGTCACCGGTGGACAAGATAACCAGTCTAGGCCAAGGCCAGGTAACAGTCAAATCTTGTGCTTAGAGAAAACAATTGTTCATTTACAGATTTTAATATTCAGGCGTGCAAAGTTCGGAGTGTGCTCATGTCTTCATGTACATCTATATGATTTTACAGGAAATGAAAGGCTTCGTGCTCGCATTTCGCTCCATGCCTCGTGGCCTCGAAACAATGCAAATCAGACACCGCAGCAGCAAACAGCAACTACTGATACTAGCGCTCAGCATGTCACTGCAGCAACTGCCCCTATTATTAGTACACCTGTGACTGCACCAGCACCCAGTGATGGTCCAAGTAGCGCTGGTGATGAGAACCAGCAAGGAAGCAATGTGCGTTTAAGTGCCTCCTCGGGAAGTAGGCAGACCGATCTAGCCCCTCCAGACTCAAAGCGCCCAAGGGTACACTCTAACTACCTACGCATATTTGTCGATAAGTCTTCTTCAATTTTGTTGAATTTACCGCATCAATATTTAACTTGGTTGCTTTATGAAATGAATGCGCAGAGGGAATGATCCTAAAGTCATTGCAGTGAGTGCATTTGGAGATAACCATTGCATGAAGATACATATACAGAAAGCTTATGTCTTTGCACAGGATTAGATATACAAAATACCTTCATTTGCGTACATACATTGGATACCATGTAGCTTAGCACAGAATAAGATTTTACTTTCTTGATTGAATAAAAAAGCTTACCAACTTGTTGCAATATTTACTTTCTTGAAAGAAGCTTAGTTATTTAGTCATATCTTTACACGCAAGAAAGGAAACGGATTTGCAGATACGAAACGACGTCGCAGGATTGAAATCAAACAATACAGTTTCCCTCCTTTGGCTGAGAGCATTATCGTATCCTTTAAGTCAAAGTTTGCATAGATGGCTTTTTATCTTTTAATAATATCATGTTGCGCAATACTACTAGTAATATTGATGTTGAAGATGGGCACATGCTCGTCCGAACAGACGATGATCTGGGTATTTCTTCATTTATCTTAATAAATCATTTTTAATTATTTTGCAGTCATGGATCATTATGTTTCTTACAATGTTGCAACCGTGGTTTCGACTTTTGACAGGATCTGATGCTCCTAGAGATCCCAATGTCATGGTTTAGGGTATTTTTTATCAATGTAACACTGTTCTTCGAAATTATTTGGACTCTCAGGAACTTGGAAACCAACTTCAAAATCAACAGAATGTGACAAATGTATCAGCTCGATAAGTCATACATAAAACAGCTCAATGAATTTGCATCAAATCGTATTGTAGCTCAGGTAAGTAACTTCTCACTTGTTTGAAAAGTGCATTTTTTGGTCTTTTACACTTGCGTCTGAGGGAGTTTTTGAATTATGGTTTCCAATACTAGAATTAGACCAGGTAAATTAAGAAATTTGTCTTTAATTTTGTGTTTGTTTCTCGTCTGTTACCTCGATTTGTATCAAGCTTATGTGCTACAGAACTCTCAGAAGATATTATTATCAGCAAGGAGCATCGACAAACAACTAGCTTTTCTGTTATCAATAGAAGTCAGTTACTGGTTTGTACAGCAGCTATTTAGTATTTGCATGTCAGGTTATAAGAAGAGAAATATTAGCAGGCAGCATTAAAACATTAGGAAATTTCACGAAGGAATAGTAAAATGTTGCACTATAGAAAATTAATGCTACACATCAAACCAGAAGGGATGTGCAAACTGCTGTACCAAATCATTTCTACCTAAACTTGTCTATTTCCTGGTTGCCAATTGACATTGACTCATGAATTTTGGCTACATTCTTGGTGCCTGACATAGACAGACTGGCTGACAAAGAATCTATGCTACTCCTAATAACAATTCTACTCTAAGGATGGAGGCATATTCAGATCTAGTAGCATAACTGGTTTTTTGTCCATTACTTCTGGGATGATATTTGACGACAAAGAAGTCATTGAAGGATGTGGAATTTCATTGTTCGAGTCCCGAGCTTTGAAGGCAGAGGGTAGGCATTGAACCACGGATGGTGTGGTGTGCATGCGAACATGAACAAATGTGTGTTCTGCAACTGCTGTGGTTCTTGAATGCGTATTCATGGTCTGCAAGAAACCAATAATAAGTCACCAGTTTAGTAAAAAAGAAAGGGTTTTTTTAATAAAAACCACCCTTATAATAGGGTGTTTTAACAACAATCACCCGTATAAATAATATTTTCTAATAATCATCCGCATAATTTTTTCCGTTAATTACGAACCACTTCACATAAGATCTGTCAAAACGCCGTTAGAATTGAGTTAATTATCGTTGTTAATTTTATGAAAAGAGTAAATAAATCAAACCCTCTCTAGCTAGTAAAACCACAAAAAGAGGCCAGATTAGCTAGCTGAACAGTAATCATCCCCGGCACACAAAAGTATAGAAAATGGAAAGTGTACGGTGAGGTAATGAGATTTGCTGGTCGGTTACCTTCATTCTCTTCAAGTTCTGGTTAGTCGTTCTGTGATGGGTTAAGGTTGCGTGCATGTTGGCCAATTCCTAATTACAACAAAATCATCATTCATTCAACTCCAGACATGGCTTATGCAATCAAGAATGGCACCCCTAAACATTAACAATAAAAATAAAAAAAGGCAACCAAAAAGCACCTATGGCATATAGAGGTACCTACCCTTTTCAAATTGAGCCTTTCATCCAACAGTAAGCACTCTTCTTTCTTCAGTTCACTGTAAGTCTGTTAATAAGCAGAAATAATGCATCAGTCAAGTGTCCTGAATAGAAGTGTGACAGGCTGCACAAAATTCTCTTACTCATCCTGAAAATACTGTACTGGTACTGCTACTCTTAAAAAGTACGTAAAACACTGAAAATGAGGATGTTTGAATGAAAGGCTACCTTCTTCCTTTTTGCTTTTTTGCTGTTTGCCAATTCATAAGCAGCAGTAATCTGGTACACATCAAATGCCAAAAACAGTCAGATACTTGGAATGAAAACTGCAACATTCATACAAGAAAACAAAAGGGTAAAGCTTCAAAAGCCACCACCGCCTCAAAAAGCGTCAGCTCAGCTTAACAAAAGGGATTTAATCAAAGAGCATTCAAACGTAGGGAGAACACGACACAAAATGGAATCAAACATACGCTTCCAAACCCAGCTGGCAGGATATGATTAGTTAAAAACCATCACATAGACAAACAGAACAGATAGAGACCAACTCCGACCAGACCGTAAAGCCACGTCACACGTGCCTAAAGCCAATCAACCCATGCCATCACGTGATAGAAAAACGACTTCTCACCGTCCGATGAATAATTCAAAGTCAAGAGTCAAATTAAAATGCCATCCATCATTAACTTCAACCTAACTCGATCCACCGCCACTAACCCACACCTTCTCAACAACATTCAAAAATACAAAGTTCATACTATTCACATTTACACATTACACACGATACTCGCCTACCCGGACATGCCCTACACACCCACTTCACTTTCAAGAATTCACTAATATCTACCCAAAATACCCCCGCTGACCACTCGAAACCGCCGGGTGTTCCGGCAAAACGGCGCGTTCATCAACACTCTAAAGACCCGGACGAGCTAAAAAGGTCGGAGAATAAGGCAAGTAATTTAGAAGACATAAATCAACAAAGGGCAAAATCGTCAAATTAGGACGACTTGAAGCCACGGAAAAGTCAAAGGCGGTCAACGCGGTGAGCCGATTCTCGTCAACATCTCAATCCATGAAAATTTGAAAACCGATAAAGAAACTCAAAGAGAAGATGAAACAAACCTTGGATCTAGAGCCAGTAGACTTTCGACACAACATACTGGAAGCTTCGAATCCGTCGACGTTACCGGAACCGGAAACCGACGTCGTCCACAACCGCCGCTCCACGACAACGGCGTCGTTGGACTACGAGTACCGCGCTCTTTAAACTCCTTACTCAACGCAAATCTCGAGACGTCAGGTCTCGACCTCGCCTTCCTCCGTCCCCATCTGAACGGAATCATAGACCCATACACAGCCGATTTCGTTTCCGTCCTCGTCAACATCGTCGCGGTTCGCGTCTTTGCAGAGTATTTGAGTTTGAGAAGAAAGTCGGCGACAAGCGCATCGTCAGTCGCCGCAGATACCGTCCAGTCGTCGTCCATCGGCGTGACGTCAGGCGCGGATTCCGATGCGGAGTGAAAACGGTGTAGAGAGAGATGAAGAAGGTGAGAATGGAGGACCAGATTTTTGGGAATGTGGAAAAAAAGGGTTTATATAGTGGCGAAATTGTGAAGAAAAAGAAAGTGAATATCGGATAATGTGTACGTATCCTTCGGGAGAGACTGTGTGAAGTGTGATGGAGCTTTGTCGTTTCGTTAGTTCGTAGTGTACAAACGACATCGTTTTGGATAACAGGCGTAACTCGAAACCGACCCGTCATTCACCGACGGCGTGGTGTTCAGCTCCGAAAAAAGACAACTACTAGGGTCATTCCCGTTGTGCCACGTGTCATCTGATCAATGGACGCAGGTTGATAACAAAGAAGTGAAGCCCAAACCTGAATGGGTGTAATTTGGGCTTATTTTTATGGCCCGATTAATGTGAGTGTTCGATGGTCTTAGTTTTTAATGGGCCTGATAATGGGCCACGATTTATACGGTCGTTGAAAAGTTAGTGAATCAGATTGTCCACCGACAACACTGGTTTAAATTATTAAATTATATATTAATATTGACATTGACAGAATTTGATATAATTAAAATCATGGTTAGGTACAAAGTTGCAGTTTCCACAAACATTATGACAATGTAGCAGCTCAACTTTTTGTGATCATCTCAAATTCACTATTAATTTATTACACCAATTTATATTTAAAAAACTGTGACTTGAATTTGCATTAGCCTGATTTAATCTGATTAATAATATGAATTTATAGTATGGTGGGTCTAACTTCAAAGTGTACAAATTACATATATCTCCAGCTGTTTCATTGGTGTAATGTGACCACTTGAAATCCCAAAACATGCATGCATTTTTAATGTAAAGTTGAGTTATTGAAACTTCACTTTTTCTATTCCATCATTTACCTAACACATGTTACATCAGTCAATTTATATGCCTTGATATTGATCATCACTTTTTTAACATCACTACCTCAAATTAGGTCTCATTAATCTGACTCTCCACCCAAAAATCACATACAATAAACATTCAAATTTCATACCATTTCAAATCACAAATCTTGCATTCAATAAATATTTAAATTAGGGTTAGTTTCAGTCTGTAAAAAAATTGAAAAAGGGTGGAAAAGCTTGTAGGGTGAGCTTTTGAGGTAACTGTCCACAAGATTGTCGTGTATGTTTGGATGCGTTGTGGAGCGTCTCCCACCACATCAAAAACCCATAAAAATAACTTCTTTCTCAACATCAATCTTCAATGGTGTGTCCTCAATCAAAATTGAAGCAGAAGAGCACATACACTACTGTCTTGTAAGCGACAGATTTGCTTAAAGATCCAATCTTTTTGAAGATCCAGCCACACCCCACTTCCCAAAATCCCTCATTTTAGTCTTTTTGTATCATGTTACAAGAATACAAATTTACAGGATAATCCAATCAGTTGAGATGTTGATGAGGTTTCGTCCTCTTCCGGTTTTGGATTTGTCTCTATGTGTGGTGGCTCTACTTCTACTGGTTTTGGTTGATGGGGTTTTAGTTGAAGGACACATTGTTAGAAGCCCTATTTCTTCGCCATCGCCGGGGCCGGTTTTGTCTCCGGCGGATGGTATAATGTCGGCGGTCGCTCCTGGTAATGATAAAGTCAAAAAGTCAAAATATTGTTTTGACTTTAAAGATTCAACCTTTTTTCATCTATTGTGATTTGGTTGATTTTAGTAGGTTTTAAGCTTATTGATTTTTATGTACTATGTGGAATGTGGATGTACTTTGGGGTTATTAAGTCTGGTTTGGTGTCTTGAGTGTTTGTATGTATTGTTGTTGTTGTAGTTGGTTCACTAGTTTCTGTCTTTTGCTGAAACTTGCAAGTTTACTGCATATTGAAATCATTTTCTATTTTTGTGAATCTGAGCAAATTTGGTTTCTTGAAATTTCTCACATTTATCCGATTTCAGGGGTGCAGATGAAGACTGGATCAGGTCACAGGGAGTTCCACAAAAACATAATGATACCAGTAATTGTTGCATCAAGTGCTTTTTTCTTATTGATCTTGTCGCTATGTGTCTGGTTTCATCACCGAAGCAACTCGCTCAAATCTTTGAAGAAAGCCTCTCGTAACTCAGGTAACTTGCTATGATTGATCAAGCTGGGATTTTGGTCAGTGAGGTATGTGTTATTGAGCTTGATTGGATTTGGATGATGTGTAGATTCTGAGAAAGGGCATGGATTTGGTCCAATGCTTTCGAAGCTGAATTCGTCATTCAGAGTAGTTGGGAAGAAGCGATCAGTGGCCTTGGTAGATTTCAAATTACTTGAGAAGGGCACTAACAATTTTTCCGAGAGTGAGGTTCTGGGTATTGGAGGATTTGGACGTGTTTATAAGGCTAAATTAGATGATAATCAGTATGTTGCAGTGAAGAAAATTAACGCAGAAGGCTCGGATGCTGAAAGAGAGTTTCAGGTAGTTTATCTGTTAGCGGAGTTGGTTTGAATCTCTTCAATGGAGTTTTACATACTTTGTCGTGATATTGAAAGCTTTTTCTTTTTTGCAGAATGAAGTGGATTTGTTGAGTAGAATTCAGCACCCAAACATCATCCATCTTCTGGGGTACTGCATTCACGACGAGTCTAGGCTGTTGGTTTGCGAACTGATGAGTAATGGATCATTAGAGAATCAACTCCATGGTAATAAATCTTATCCTAAACGCATTTCTTGTCCTAATACTCTACAACCTTGTAAAGTAAGGAATACAGCCTGGTGGGGAACTATGTTGCACGGACACGCGTAAAGGGTTGCCGTATCCGTGTCGGACACGTATCGGACACGCCGAACGGTCGGAAACTTTAGGAAACACAGTAATAGGACAATTTATAGTCAAACTGATTTTATTTAATAAATTATTTTATAATAATAATAAAACGACCGTGGTTTTAGTTAAATTAATAAAAACTACTTTCTTTCCCTATAAAATTTCGAATTTACGTTGTTTTTTATTATTAAATTGCATATTTTAGTATAAATATATAAAATATATATACTAAAAATAAACGTGTCCTGCCGTGTCCATTTTTCATTATTTTAGAAATTGACGTATCCACGTATCCTTCCGTATCCGTGTCCCGTGTCCGTATCCGTATCCGTGCAACATAGGTGGGGAATAGGTAGCGACAATTTACCAATTTTGGCAATTTTTCATAGGACCTTCTCATGGATCAGCTTTGAGTTGGCATATGCGTATGAAGATAGCTCTTGACACTGCTAGGTAAGCGCAATATCTCTTGGCTTATGTTGACCATTATTATTTGCTCACATACAAGAGAACTCACATGTGAAACATGTCGAATGAACAGAGGATTGGAGTACTTGCATGAACATTGCAATCCGCTAGTGATCCACAGAGATCTAAAAACGTCTAATATTCTCCTAGACTCTAATTTCAATGCCAAGGTATAATCTTGAAACCATACCTTATTTAGATTTCCTACAATCCCTTACGACTTTAAATAAATTCCCTGTAAAATGAGGATTTTCATCATATAGATTTGCGACTTTGGTCTGGCCGTGACAGATAGTGGTCAAAATAAGAACATAAAGCTCTCAGGGACCCTAGGATATGTTGCACCGGAATACCTCCTAGACGGTATGCTCCCTAATTCATGCATCATTAAATGCAAAATAACTTTACCCATTTCTTACTCACCATGCTAATTTAAGATTCCCTTATGCTGTTCCTTTTTCAGGTAAACTGACAGATAAGAGCGATGTTTATGCTTTCGGAGTTGTATTATTGGAACTTCTACTAGGACGGAAGCCTGTTGAGAAACTGGCACCATCTCAGTGCCAATCCATCGTCACATGGGTAAGTGTGGTCAGATTCCATTTCTTCCATTCCATCGAGGACTTGTTAAAATATTCAAAATTTCAAACCAGCCAATCCTTACGAATTCTATCAATATTTAAACTTGTCTCTTTTTTCATAACCTGTACAGGCAATGCCTCAGCTCACTGATCGAACAAAACTCCCACTCATCGTGGATCCTGTAATTAAGGACACAATGGATCTTAAGCACTTGTACCAAGTTAGTCAAGCTATTATAATGTAGTCTATGCTTCTTCGTTTAATTGTTTATTATTTGTCAATTAAAGATGATTTTTTTGGCATAGGTTGCAGCAGTGGCGGTGCTGTGTGTTCAACCAGAACCAAGCTATCGACCATTGATAACAGACGTTCTACACTCGCTTATCCCACTTGTTCCAGTCGAGCTCGGAGGAACGCTACGAGTTAATGTAAATCCACAACCTACGCCCATGGTTGCGTCTGCGACCAACTGAGAGAATCCGATTCAGATCAACTTGACATACCACGATTTCCGAAAAGGTTATTTGTTGAAAAGTTCACACGAGAGAATTTAGTGATTAGGAAAAGAGACATGTGTTACAACAAAAGTACAAACACATTTATATATAAATGCAGATGATTTTCATTGGGTTTAAGTATCTGAAATTTAATGAGCAGTTAGTTAAAGCACAGAGCTTGGATTGAAATTCAAATGCTGCTTGTGACATTTAGTGTAGGTTGCAGAGACAGTGCATGTACAAGATACTGGGAAGTAGGAGTAAGTGTAAGACGGTAGAAAGAGAGAAGTGGGTGGTATCCATAAATGTGCACACGTGTGGTGTTGACGCAGGTTTTGTTAAGAAACCAAGTTACGAGGAGATGAAAACATGTGCTTAAGGTCAAGTCAATGCATAGTTGCATACTCTGCTGCTATCTGGTTTTCCATATCAATGCTTATATAGAGCTACTACGGCACTTACATGAACACTGACCACTTGGACTTCCATTGCACATGGTTTCACATTCTCCAACCTGAGTTCAATTATTTTTAAATATAATTTGCAATGTTACTAGCGAATTAAGTTTTGAATCCTGCACAAATTCTCATTCGAACCAGGCCGTGGAAGAATCAGACTTGAGTTAAAACAGAGCTGAAGTTGCGTTACCAAAGTGTTATGCAGAGGAGAATGGGGAGGATCAGAGTTGGAGAGCAAAGAGGGTGCATGTTGCAACCACCACCTGCTGTTGGGGGATGCACTTGAAGAGCTGACTGATGATCACATTCAGCAGATAATTTAGGAGCTAGCTTATGATCACATTGCTAATATAACATCCATTAGGATACCAAGTGATTAAATTAGTGTTTCTTGAAATGTCGATGTTACATGAAGACCAGTGTAAGAAGTGCAAAATCAAATACTCAACTAATCGTGAGTATATGCAAATCGTGAACGAACCAATTCAACTAATATTCTAACTTACATATATTGGGATATATAAATCCAATACTCAAGGAAAATATGAAAAGTTACATCTCAGGAGGTACAAAACATATTCAAGTGGGAAGTTAGGTTCAAAGTTTCTAATGCTTCTTCGGTTTGACAAATTAATTGACTTAACTGCAAAATAGAATCACATGATCTTCTGCTGTGTATTACATGTGTGCCATGTTTTAAGATTGAATATATGCTAAAAGATACATACAACAAATTGTAGGGAAATATATTGGGTGCATGATTCTTGGACGTAGGATTGATTAGCTTCTTACTTGCTCATCCAGTAGATCAACATGAGGAATGTGCATACGGAAGCCACAAGAGAAAGAATGATGGTGTCCATAGACTTTTTCCTTTTTATTGCGGACAACACTTGGTTGATCTGGAAAATAAATGATGTTATTTCATAACATTCAAACATGATGAACATCATGTCCCTCCCAAGAACACTTGATAGGTCACTAGGAAGTCAAACAATATAAATGATTGGATGTAATTCACATAAATCATGTTTGAAAAGGTTCACAATGGAACCAGAATACTCCATTAAGTAAGAAATAACATTTCATACCGAGGGAAGGCGACTGCCAATATTGGCTAACTTTGAATTAACGCCACCAAAAGTTGAGCGCTGGAATAAAAGTGTTCCAAGAGTAGACTGTGCTTGAGAGATTACATTGTCCATCTACAAAGTTACAAGGGATACAAGAGATAATCAGTGTAAATATGGAAGTGCATTAACATTGTTCTAGATCAAAGGTCCAAGGCACGTGTGATGTGACAAATTTTTCAGTATGATATATATCATTGTTAACCATACTTTTTCATCGAAAGTAAATTTTATGTTCTGAGGAATAGAAAGTGAATAACCCAGTTCCTCCAAACAAATCTGATGCAATGACCAATCAGTATATCAAGCCAAAGTGAAATATACCCTGGTAACTAATTATTTGGATAAGTCAGCCAACTTGCCAATGTTCAAATATGTGCCTTAAACTTTAATGTCGAGGCCAAACTATAAGATATGGTATGGCTTTACCTTTTCTCCTTTCATGAAGCTATAATTACACATTGGTATGCTTACACAGAGACTGTTATCTTTGGAAAGAACATAAAACTCTGCACTTAAATTACCTGGCCTGTACTACGGCTGATGGATGCATGCTCTTTAAGAAGAGCTTGATCATCACTGCCTTCTTCCAAATCCACTCTTGCTCGATCAAACTCTCTGAAACCTTCTAGTAACGACGCATGCTCTTTCTTGGCTCTGAGGCTGGATTTAAGCCTATAAAATTCCTGCATTTGGAAATCCTTTAAGAACAACGCTCACCAATAGGTTACTTATGGTGATTAATCGTGCTGCCTCTTCAAACAAGAAGAGATATTGAAAACTTTACCAGTATAGTGTTACTCTACAAATTAACTAAATTAATAATGAATGAAAAGAGTCAGGGTTAACTAACAGACAGAGGTACCCTATGTTTACCTGATTTCTCAATCAAAGCCTAGTCTATTTTTAATCTCCATAAAGATTACCTGTGTCAGATCTTGAAGGATCTCTTGATGTCGAGTCAATGTATGAGAAAAAATTTCGGATCCTCCAGATGAAACCCATGCTTGCATATGATTATTGACTTGCTGAAGCTGTTGCAGAAATTGCTCTATCTCAGTTTCAAGATCGCTCTCCCTACCACCATCATCAGCTTTTGTGACAACGAGTTTACGATAAATATGCATCTGATCATCCAACTGAGCTTCAAGCTTCCTAGCCTGAAAACATACATTGACAAGGATTACAAAATTTACACACGCATAACAAATTACGTAAAACAAATATTAAATATCAGACACGCATTTTCCCACTCGATGTAAAAATTGAATAACACGTCGAAATTCCATTAAAATATCCTCATCATCCTAAACAAAGTGTCATTAAATGAGTATACTCACAAACAGTAATGTAATACGATCAGGATGCCCTCAAATAAATCCAAATGCCTCGGAAACAACAATCCTCACACATTATTTTCATTTACCATTGCATTACATTGCAATTCCACTATCTCATTTCAACATCTATAATAACCAAATTCAACAAAACTTGGTTCATCAAATATATAAAATAGCGCAATCCACATTACTGAATCAATCCGCGATCTCAAAAATCAAAACTACACAAAATTCGAATTTCGCACAATTGTTCACCGACGCAATCATAGGGTTAAATAAAACAACGAACCTGCTTCCGCAGGGAATCCCACGAGCTCGGTTGATCCATCAAATCCTACTAAACCGCCGACACAAAACCAAATCGGAATATTCCGAATCGCGTCGGGTGTGGAAATCGAAACTCTGATGCGAAAAGAATTTCACAATCTCTCTCTTCGGAGAATTCTTCCGGTGATGTGATCCTCTAGATCTACACAGCACCCCAAAGTTTGACTATTGATCAGAAACGGCGACGTTTCAACGTTTGTAAACTCAGGACTCCGTAGTGGTAAATGTAAATACTCCGGGGTTGTAATTGTAATTAAAATAGAGTGTTGGGTGCGCGAGTTGAAATAACTCTGATTCACATATAACGTCGTTTTCCTGGATACGATGCCGTTTTGTTTTATCTGCTGCACTGGAATTTTGTTGGATGATTATTTAGTGATGAAAATATCTGAACAAGCCGCAAAATATCTAAAGCTAATTCGACACAAGAGCCAATGAGATTTTGTCACGTGGGATTCAGTTGAGAATATTCGGGAGCTGACGATCGTCCTCGTCCAATCGAAACCGATTTTGATTGAAATTTCGTTATAGTGACGAGTCTGAATTTGACTGGTCCCAAGTGGTTGGAGATAATCGCGCTTATCTGTTACGATATCTCTCAGTTAAATACGATCAGAATCGAAGCTTCTGATATCTCAAATTCGAATTCATCGCTTATTCTGAGCTTGAACTATTGCTTGGATTTGTGGGTTTGGAGAGTAGATTTTTACATCTATTGATTTTGTGAGCTTTTTTTTTGCATCTAAGCTGTTCGACGAAATGACTATTAGAAACCCAATTGAGCTGTTTTGTTTAGTTTTTGATGAGCTGACTGGTGGAATGTTGAACTTGTTTTAATGTGTTTTTAGAGTGTGGATACTTTTGAATTGATCTTTTGACAAAGCTGAAAATGTGTCTGTTCGTGGATGCAGGTTTTCGATACTGAGAAGTAGGTTACAAGGTGTTGATCTGAGGTACACGCGTTGGAAGAATCTTCATCTTCTGTAGGCTGTTTTATGCTTTCATAGAAGTGGTTAAGAATGATGGATACAGTCTCGTCAAATGGGCCGTGTGTTGATGAGGAAAGTGGACCGGTCTCTCAGGATGAAATAGCTGAGATCAGAAGAATTATGATTCAGCAGGAAATTCTTTTCAAGGAACAGGTGAGAGAGGAAATGAGATGTGAAAGTCTTTGGTGAGGATAAATTAAATGGTTTCTTGCATTTTGAATATGTCATTCATTCTGTGGTATGTTGCAGGTTCAGGCACTTCACTGGCTATTAGGGGTTCAAAAGCAAGAAATGCAAGAGCTCGAGAAGAGGGAAAAACACAGTAATGTTGAAACCGCCGAGTTAACTGATAGATTTTCTAGCGTTTCCGAAATCGAAGACAGATCTGGAGCACTAGTGCGTCCTGTTGCTAAAGTTTATAAGCCAGAGTCAGGATCATTTTCCTTGCATCCTTTTTGTTCACTGAAACTGTTTGAAGTTAGTGGTTCGATTTCGGTTGGGGGCTCTTTCCAAAGACTTGAAGGTTCCAAAAGCAAGCAGCTAAGGGACTTTGATCTTGAAACCTTCCCTGAAGGCTGGGTTGATGAATCTGCCATTGTGTTTCAACCAGATGATTCTATCCCAACCTCTGAAGAGTCTGAGATTGCATCTGTTGAAGGTATTTTTTATAACTATCTGCTGCGGACCACAATATTTGTAGTTACAAGCTACTGGCTACTGAAGTCTTTTTAAGCACAGGAAGTAATCAAACTACTTGTTTTTTAGACTATGAAAATGGCATATCAAATGATACTTCAGAAGATGGTCTTTTGACAACCTTCTCTGGCAAGGTTGATTCTAGTGACACTGAAGGTAATCAAAATTCCAGTCTTGCGGATCCCGTAGATAGAAAAGCCAAATTGTCCCACCAGGTAAATTTTCTATATCAGTATTATAAATTGTAGTAAATGTACTCGATTTTTTATTGTTGGTTAGAACTTATTTCGGTAAAGTTGATGAAGTGTTGTTCGATGCAAACAAATCAGTATATTTGCTCTTTGCATGGTTCAAAAGGAATGTCTGATTCTCTATCTGAAACTTTCATTATAAAATTGATGTCAGGACTCATTTGCTTCAGTAAATGGATATCTGAATTCTTCTAGCTCTGAAGGTGAAGAAAACAACAGTAAGATTGCCGCTACATTTAAGACGACTGAAGGATTAACGGTGGCTAAAGCTGAATTTCCGAAAATGGAACGGACTCAGAAGGGCCAAATTCCTCCATTTCTCCCCCAATGCCCTTCCTCTGAAGGTAATTCCAATTTAGTACCACGCTCCACAGACTGGACTTTGAAAACCAGTTCAAAGGCCATAGAAGAGCAATCTAGTGATACACCAGTTAGTGAAGCACTCTAGTCTACCGATTCAACATCAGGGGATGTTAAAATCCATTAAATGAGGATCAAAAAAGGGAATATACACAAGAGAGCAGAGCTGCTGGAACCTTGGCAGATGTTGCCTTAAACAAAAGTGTCCAACAACTAGAAGATAAAACCGATGCCAAAGCCACATATTTTCATGCCAGTTCTAATGAAAGCTCAAATTCATCAAAAGGAAGCATGAACCCATAGAAGATGAAGCCAGCATTGACAAGCTCAAGAAATGTTCCAAATCAGCCAAGATTATTTTAAGCAGAAGCTCTCCATAGATATTGGTATTAAGGTTGTCAGCATCGAGTTTTTACTCGGTAGAATCGAATTGCAGTGTTAATTGGTATACTGTTATTTGTTGTAATCGATATAGAATTTCTGTCCAAATGATTGGCTATATTGATTGTTTCGGTTCAGTTGGCTTGATCCGTCCGACTCGATTCGATAGCAATCATAAATTTCTCTGGAAAAATAGTCGTGTACTACGTCGTTTTCAGTAAACGATGTAGTTCGCCTGCTTCACTGGAATTTTGTTGGATGTTTATTTAGTGATAAAAAAAGCTGCACACGCCGCAAAAGCCAATTCTTTGACACAACAGCCAACGAGAATTTGACACGTGGAATTCGGTGGGGGTAGCGGACGATCGTCCTCGTCCAATCGTATAACTGACTTTGATTTGACTGGCCCAAGTGCTTGGAGACAATTCGCGCCCATATGTTACGATCAGAATCGAAGCTTCTGAATTCTGATATCGCAAATCCGACTACATCGTTTCTTTAGAGGTTGATCTTGTGCTTGGATTCGCGGCCTTTCTTTTGCATGTAAGCTGTTCGACGAAATGACTCTTAGAAACCCAGTTGAGCTGTTTTGTTTAGTTTTTAATGAGCTGACTGGTGGTATGTAATGTCGGGCTTGTTTGAATGTGCTTTTTTAGTTTGTGTATGCTAAAAAGATTTGACAAAGATTTGCATTTTGAACTTTTGACACTGACTTTGTTGTTGATTGTGATCTTTATTCCGGAACAAGCATGGAGCTGAAAATGCTTATACGTTAGTGGATACAGGTTATAGTCACTTACGAGGCGTAGATCTGAGGCACATGCGTTAGAAGAATTTTCATCTTCTGTTGGCTGTTTTATGCTTTCATCAAAGCTAGCGGTCAAGAATGATGGATACAGGCTCGTCAAATAGGCCGCGTGTTGCTGAGAGACATGGACAGGTCTCTGAGGATGAAATAGCTGAGATCAGAAGAATTATGATAAAGCAGGAAATTCTATTCAAGGGACAGGTGAGAGAGGATTTGAGATGTTAAAGACTTTGGTGAGGATAAATTAAATGGTTTCTTGCATTTCGAAGATTTCATTCATTCTGTGGTATGTTGCAGGTTCAGGCACTTCACAGGCTATACGAGCTTCAAAAGCAAGAAATGGAAGAGCTCAAGAAGAGGGAATATCACAATAATGTTGAAACAGCCGAGTTAACTGACCGATTTCCTAGTGTTTCTGGATTGGAAGACAGGTCTGGAGCGCTAGTGCGTGCTGTTGCTAGAGTGAATAAGCCAGAGACAGGTTCATCTTCCTTGCGGCCTTCTTTGTCACTGAAACTGCATGAAGGTAGTGGTTCGATTTCTTGGGGGGGCTCGGGCTCCTCCCAAAGAGTTGAAGTTTCTGAAAAGAAGCAACTGAGGGACTTAGATCTTAATATGTTCCCTGGAGGCTTGGTCGATGAATCTGCCATTGAGTTTCAACCAGATGATTATAGACCAACCTCTAAAGAATCTGAGATTGCATGTGTTGAAGGTATATAATTTTCTATCTGCTGCAGACCATAATTTTCTAGCTTCAAGCTACTGGTTACTGTATTTTTTAAGCACAGGAAATAATGAAACTGGTTTTTTTCAGATGGTAATTTGACAACCTTCTCTGACAAGGTTGATTCTAGTGAAGCTGAAGGTAACCAAGATTCCATTCCTGCGGATCTCATAGATAGAAAAGCCAAATTGTTCCACCAGGTAAATTTTCCAATATCAATATTATTTACTATAATATCAATATTATTTACTATAGTAGAATACTAGAATTTACTCCTTGATTTTTTGTATTTCTGTATAGTTGATGAAATGCTGTAAAATGCAAACAAAGTAATATGTTTGCTCTTTGCATGGTTCAAAAGGAATGTCTGATTCTCTTTCTGAAACTTTTCCATTGTAAAATTGGTGTTAGGAGTCATCTGCTTCAGTAAATGGAGGCCTGAATTCTGTTAGCTCTGAAGGTAAGGAAAACAACAGTAAGATTGCCTCTGCATTTAAGATGACTGAAGGATTAACTTTGGCTAAATTCCAACTACTAAAAGTAATTCCAATTTAGTACCACACTCCTCGGACCGTCATAAAGGGACCATGAATACCAGTGCCATAGAAGAGCATTCTAGTGATACACCAGTTAGTGAAGCACTCCACTCTACCAAGTTAACATCAGAGGCAGTGCAGCTGGTGAGTTTTGAAAAAACAGATGTTCAAAATCCATTAAATGATGACAGAGCTGCTGGAACCTCAGAAGATGTTGCCTCAAACAAAAGTGTCCAACAACTAGGAGATAATACCGATGGCAGTTCAAATGAAAACTCAAAACAAAGCTAGCAAAAGGCATCCGAACGAAACCACAGAAGATGAAGCGGGATCGACAAGCTTAAGAAAAGCTCCAAATCTGCTGAGATGTACTAAGATTACTTCCAAATGATTGGCTATATCGATTTGTTTCCGTTCAATTGGCTTACTCAATTTCTCAAGAAAAAACATTCGTACTTGGTGTTTGTTTTTCTAAAGATTAGCTACCACTAATAGAGGAAAATCCAGTAGATTAAAGATTATCGCATTTTTTAATCATCGTGATCAAATCATACACATATTTTCGCAGGTTTACTAGCTTGATGAGGCGATGTAGTAGCTATGATTTTTTTGGGTATGTGGATTTATGTTGAATTTTGTGAACTTGAGCACTGACCAAATACCAGTGCCGATGAAGTCAACAGTGATATCTATCTATCTATCTATATAGGGCTGCCTCAGGTAAGCATGTTCATATATGAGGAGTGTATAATGTTTTATTGGCTGCATAATACTGTAAAACAATGAAGCAAAACAACAGTCCCAAAGGGAGGAATTTGACAAGGTTGCCGCCATTATGATTCTGATACACCCCATGAGAATAGGCTAAGCCAGTAAACAATCGAGGAGAAAACTGTATTTTCTGTAAATTCATGTCACTACTTCGGGTCATATTTGGTGAAATGTAGACATGTATATAAAACCAAACATATAGTGCTTAATTACTTGCATTTTAAAAGTAAGGCGTCATGGGCATAACATCTGCACTTTTCTAGTGTATTTGCAACAACTTAAAAAAGACAAGTCCGACACACCTTATATACTAGCTGATTTTCCCGCTGCAGGATCACTTACTGGAAGGTAGACACCCTCAGCAGCAAGCCATATATTTTCAGCCTTCTTTTCTCTAACACCACACACCTAAAATTATGAAATGAAGATACAGTTATTGTCGAACACGCACTGATGCTACTCTTAGTTGTCTTGTAATCGAAACAATGCAAATGAACAGTAAATGTATGACTAAAGGAACCAATTTGGGTAGTTTCTACACTTACCTCTTGCTGACCTCCAGCTATGCGCTGGTATTTCTTGTTATGGCTATGTAGGTACCCTTGAGTATCCACGTGCTGAAGACGAACTCTTTGATCTTGCTTCCATGTTTTTCCAGTTCCTTCAATTAAAAGTCTGAAACACAGGACTAACTTAGCTCTAGTAATCCCACAACAATCAATGCTAAAGACGACTATGATCTCTAGCTTACCTCCAATAATCCCCAGTATCAGACTGGTGTTCACCTCCATAGCAACTGACCTGCACCATTATAAATTCCATTACAATCAAGGAAAAGCGTATAACAGATCATTCTGCTGCAATTATAATTTACATCATAACATTAACAATTATTTCGATTAATCGTAGTGTAGTGTCAAAAGACTCTAGCTTCTGCAAGAACATAACTAAAAGCAGTCCTACGACTGCACATCATTCATTGCCAAATGCGTCCAAGGTGTATGCGATTGGACGTCTTGTATCAAACAAACTGCCAGATCTTGTTACACCGTAATAACGGAAAAACTGATTATTTTGGATCAAAGCCAAATAAAAAGCATCAGGAAAAAATTTTCAAATGCTTAAATCTTGTCATGACTATGAGCATATAGCTTAATCACATAATCTCAAAGACATCCTTGATAAAAGCAGTGGAAACACTACGTTCATTACGTCCTCAAAGTATTACATCGAACAATGGAGTAGGCTGCAACATTGTGTTATTTAACTAAAAAGGATGGCATTGGCGGTGAAAGAACTCATACTATGATTAGCGTATAATATAACATAGCAAGCTCTTGAGATCTAGAAAAATACCACTTCGACATCATGTATTTTGAGTTATACCTATACAAATAGCTCAATGACTACTAAGATTCTAGGAACCTTAGTAATAATACACAGAAAGGTTATATAAGATTCTAAAGTGAAGCTTGACAAACCTCTAAATTTCCTGATATTGGGGATGCGTGCAAGTGACTATGCAGCCACTTCCTAGTTTTCATGTGCTGCAAGCGAATTATAGTCCCACTTTCGATAGTATCACCCGATTTCGCTGATGTATCAGGCACATGTTTAACAATCTGCACAATATTTGCAAGTCAGCCTGAAAATAAATGAAGATTTTTTAATCCTCGAGAGCAAACCAGTAAACACTATAAATTGGCCGTAACTGTGCCCACGTACCCTATAATAATAACATGACCAAGCTTATTATTTTCACAAATAACGGGAAAAGAGATTCCCAATGGTCAGTTGAATCAAAAAGCAAGTCTATTAGAAACTATTACACCATCAAGCTGTGGTGTTTTTGCATAGGAAAGCGTTTATTGGAGATCAAATGACTTATTATGACATTATTTAAAATTGTAAATGGGATCACCAGTACAGAAAGACTTGCTCTTACCCAGTAACTGTTGGCATCATCCACATTAGGGAACCCAGTAACGGACTGCTGCCCACTTCCAGAGCCATATGGCACCTCGTGCGAATGCAAACGAAACTTAGTAGTTTCATGCATCAGTTTGATAGCTGACCCATACGTAATCTGCAACATCCAAAAGCCATTTCACATTCTTCACTTTTAGCGTGCACAATCCAAATAAAATGACACAATAGAAAACATCAAAATTCCCAATACATATCTCATTCATCTTCAGTAACTTTGAATCCAATTCAAGCAATCAACAACAGCATAATTCTTCCAAATGCACATTCATATCTTACCACACTAAATCCTATGTTGCACGGATACGGATACGGACACGGGACACGGATACGGTAGGATACGTGGATACGACAATTTCTAAAATAATGAAAAATGGACACGGCAGGACACGTCTATTTTTAATATATATATTTTATATATTTATACTAAAATATGCAATTTAATAGTAAAAAACAACGTAAATTCGAAATTTAATACAGAAAGAAAGTAGTTTTTTTATTAATTTAACTAAAACACGGTCGTTTTATTATTATTATTATAAATTTATTATTAAATAAAATCAGTTTGACTATAAATTGTCCTATTACTGTGTTTCCTAGAGTTTCCGACCGTTCGGCGCGTCCGATACGTGTCCGACACGGATACGGCAACCCTTTACGCGTGTCCTTGCAACATAGACTAAATCTACCAACTATGAATAAATCACTATTTTCATACCTCCACTCCCTCTTTAGCTGGAGCAGCAAACCCAACCGAAGGAGATCCACCTTCAAAATCCAAACTGAGGTACAAAATCACGCTCAATGCAAAAAATCCAATCGCCATCGCAAACAACAGCACCAAAAACCAATTCTGCTGCCAAAACGGTAGTTCCTCACTCCCCGCCTCTCTCACCAAGATCCTTCCGGATATCGTCTGACCTAGGGTTTGCCTCGATGCTGCTGAACTGGACGACGTTAATTTCCTTCGAGACAGATTCGATCTCGGTGACGCGGATGACGCCACTGTTCCGATTCGTAAGCTTCAATCCTACGGCGGAGCGCACGACGGTTCTGTTTCGATCGGATCGCCGGAGAGAGAGATTGAAGTCGAGTTAAGAAAAGTTGATCAACACTCGTTGACACGGAATTAGCCAACCACCATATGACACGTGTCTTTAAGATGACGTGGCGTATATGAATTGGATACCAATCTTCACAGTTTAGTCTTCTGATGTTTAACCCAATTGTTCGTAACAAACGTTGTCGTTTAAAGTGAACGATAACAAAACGGCAGCGATTCATGACGGTTCGAGCGATCAGCGCATAAAGGCCCACGTAATGCCACGTCCAACTCTCTGAATTTCAATCTTGCTTAAACTGCTAAATAATTAAAAATTCACAATAAAATTGGATTTAGAGGATTCTGTGCGAGTCGCTGTCTCTCTCCATTTTGAAAAAGCCCTAGTTTTACCGCGCTCCGATCGCGGACGAAATCGTCACCGGTGAGCTAACATAATCCGCCACGCGCGGTCGAATACGGTATCGTTTCACTTGAGCCTTTATTGAACTTCCGCGTAATGGTTTGGTTACATTTTATGGCGGTTTAAATTTTCAGGATTAGGAGGTAGAAGAGGGAAGTTCGTGCGCATTTTCTATGGCGGCTTCGGAGGAAGATCTTAAGTCAAGATTGACTGAAGTTGGGAGGAGACTTGGAAAGACACCGACTTCGGTGAAGGAGCTTTTGTCGCTCCTCGATGTGAGTTTAAACCTAATTTGTTGATTCTTTTTGTCTTGATGTTTAATTAATATAGATATTTTGTTGGTTTCAGAGAGTGGAAGTTTATCTCTCGTGTGTTCCGCAATCACCGTCTAAGGGGATTCAGAATGTGCTTGGTCCTACGTTGAAGGCTTTGATTAGTGGTGAGCTTTTAAGGCATGTGGATGTTGATGTTAGAGTAGCAGTTGCTTCTTGTCTTACTGAGATAACTAGAATAACGGCACCTGAAGTTCCATATGATGACGATCGGATGAAGGTACTGTTTATATGTTTCTGTTTGGGAATCTTTACTAAATTGAGAATTTTTTATTATAAATCTAACGATTTTGTAGTTTCTGTCCAGGAGGCCTTTCAGTTGATTGTTTCATCATTTGAGAGGTTGGATGATAAGTCCAGCCCATCTTACAGAAGGAGGATTTCTATTCTTGAAACTTTTGCGAGGGTCAGACTGTGTGTTGCGATGCTGGATCTCGAATTTGATGGATTGATTCTTGAAATGTTTTGCCATTTTATCAATGCTATAAGGTAACCTTACTTTGAAGTCTCATTTTAGATTTTCTGTTTCAGTTAGTTTGTTGCACTGGTATAATTAATTTTTAGATTTTGTAAATTTTTAGACATCCAGTTATTGCCTTATTGGGACTTTTTTAACGGTTGCATAGCAGAACTTCCCGCCAATACTCTTACAAGTCAAATTGCTGAATTCCCTGTATACCAGTGATATCTGAAAATATGAATCTAGTAACATAATGTTTCATGTATGATCACATGTAACTTCACTTATGCAGCACTGGCCCCCTTATTTACTGCTCCATGTTACATGGAAGAATGAGAAACTGTAGGACTCCTTGATAGTCCCTAGTGTACACTTAAGCACTTATTATATTAGTGGACCTCAAATCCCTGAATGAATTGATTACTGTGATTATTCTTTGTGCAGAGACTACCACGATGAAAATGTTTTTGCCTATATGGCGAATATCATGATTCATGTCGTTGAAGAAAGTGAAGTAATCTCGTCAGATTTGCTCTTTTGCATCTTGGAGGCTGTTCGAAAAGACAACAAGGTTTTTCTTATGAGGGTTACAACGCAACTGCTTTCCATCTTATTTTTCATTCTCATTGGTTCGTTTGTTATCCAGGAAGTAATGCCTGTTGCATGCAAGCTGATGACAGAAGTTATCGGAACTTGTGCTGATAAACTTAGACCATATATTAAGATGGCAGTTATGGAGAAGGTGGTTTCATTGGCAGATTACGGAGATGTGGTGAACAACTTGCAAATCCAATCAGAGGATAGCTGCGCTTCTGCTGTAGATACGGTATGCTATCTGTTCTGAGTGAATCAATAGACTATTTGTTACACATTACGTTTGAAGTATTTGTATTTCTTAGTATTTGTTTACATTAAAATATACTGAGCTGAATCATGCAAGCAAATCATCAGAGCCTATGGCTATCAGATTTATGGTTTCTTGTTGTATTTATTATTTTTGTGATTTTCACTCCCTGTTGAGTCTTTGACAATCACAATATCTTTTCTAGACTGCAGAAGAGACACATGTTGCTGTAATCAACTCTATAGGAAAAATTTCTGCAGATGGCTGCACAAATTTGGCAACTAGTAATGGTGACACCGGTATTAAAGGTGATACACATACATTGCAAGATCCAACCTTATTGCAGTGTCCGAAAATGAGCATTGCTGATAAGGATTCTGAAACAGCTGATCCATCATCTGCTGCTCGTGACTTAGATGGCCCAGAAGGGATAAAAAGAGATTTGAAAGCATCTTTAACTGTTGATGAGAATCCATTAACTACAGATGGTAATTTGGTAGCCAAAAAAGAGGAAAGGAATTCAACAACTGAGCCAGAGACAGAAACAATCATCAAAAAACAGGGACGAAAGACAAAAGCTAAGAACTTTAAGAAGACGACATCGGAGCCAAAACTGGATGGAAACTCTATCAGTGATGTGCAACAACCGGATGTGTTTGCTGAGTCTCATAAATGCAGTAATACAGAGATTTGTCCTTTACCACGTCAAAAGTCATCTAATGAAGCTGCTGAACATGTCTCACTTAAGCCATTAGAAAATAATGGTGTACCTTCGATGAGGCTTTCTGGAGATACTAAGGAATCCGCTGATATTTTCAATGAATGTCCTCAAAGTAAGACGGCGTTTCGCAGCTCAGAAAATCTTACCTCGCTGGATAACAAAATGACTGCATCTGCCATTTGTCCCTTGGAAGAAGGGACAACTAATCCTTCAGTCGATGCCTCACAAGTGGAATCTAATGTTTCTAACGTTGATGTATGCGTGGAGGAAACCTATGCTCCTGATGCTGAAAACTTGGTGGGTACACCTGTTCTTTCAACTGATGCTGTGCAGGATGCCACTGCACGGATAATGGATGCGCCAGTGATGGAGGTAAAGTCCGGGGTTGGGAAATCAACTGAGCATTCAGGATCTCAAACGAAACATACTTATGAGGTGGAACATGATCATCCGAAAGCTAAAGACAGCAATAAAACACAAGGGAAAAGCTTGAGCAAAGCAACTCTCCAAAAACATGCAGTTGCTGCTGAGAACAATAATAAGGTTATTGCTTGCAATGTTCCATTGAATATTTTTCTTACTAAGTTGTGTGTGTATGTACTTAACCTTTATTCACTACCGGACTCTGCAACCTGTAGGAATCAACTACTACACAAAAGTCAGCCGTGCAATCAGTTAAAGATGGAAACGATTTGAAAGGGTCTCCCAAGCCAACTACCAAGAGAAGACGAATTGAAGAACACAAGAATGTATGCATCTTTAACTTTTTAATATGCGCCAGTTTTTATGGTTATGTTTCTTCAACTAACAAGAGATTCTTTTTTAGTTTATAGAATGTTGTGGTGCATTTGAAACTAGACCTGTCATGGTTGTTTGGATTGAATATTACTATTGAGAGTAGATCTGTATCTAATTAGTAAAAATGTGCATTAGTTTCAGATAGCAATTTGATTTAAACATTTTGGCGGGACAACAAAGTTTATGCTTGTGAGAGTTAGCCTGTCACAATATCTCCTCTGCTTTGCTTTTTTGTGTTTTGGTTTCATCAGTCAGTTATTTAATTATTTACTTTTGCAGGAAAACAAAGACTTCGGCCAGGAACTAGTGGGTTCGAAAGTCAAAATCTGGTGGCCTGATGATAAAAGGTAAGAATTTATCTCTGCCCTAAAATATCCTTAAGTAAAGCCTAAAGAGTTGGATTTTGTTTGCTGGCCGTCTTTCCTTATGGTCTAAACCTGTCCGTGTTTACTTAAAACATTAGTAGTGATTAATGTATTCTGAGCTTTCACCTCTCTTGCCTTTTATTATTTTGAACAGTATTTGCAGTATTATGTATTGCAAGGGAAGATTTCATTGAGTTATTGTTTCGTAATGGATAAATGACATATACATTATAGTTGTGGCTGTTTGTACAATATCTACAAAATTAGTCTTTCCATTTCTTTAACATTAACCCCACACATGTTATTTTCCTTTCAAATTTCAGATATTACGATGGTGTCATCAAATCTTTCAATTCTGCTCAGAAGAAACACAAGGTGCTATATGTGTCACTCAAAAAACTTTTTCTTATTTTGTTTTAATCTGTGCTAAACACTGACTTGCTCTTGTATAGCTCGTATGCGGTCAGTACTACCTGGCATCAAACTACAAACGTGCATGCTAAATTGTGGCTTGTTTTCGATTCAGGTTCTGTATTCTGATGGAGAGGTTGAAAATTTAGTCCTAAAGAATGAACGATGGAAGGTTATTAGTCCTGATGAAGTGGAACATGGTCCTCCAAAAGCAAAAGATGAGGTAATAACGCGAGGGCGGGACTTGGGCAAAGCGGCACTGCAGAAACATGCATCTGCAACTGAGAACATTACTAAGGTTACAGCATTCTTGAACAATATTTGTTTTTCTATCTCTGCCGTGTGTTTTGTTACTTAATTTGTACTACAATCTACAGGAATCAACCAGTACACCAAAGTCAGCCATGAAGTCGGTTCAATATGTAAAAAAATTGAAGGGATCTCCCACTGCCACTAAGAGAAAGCGAATTGAAGAAAACAAAAATGTAAGCAATATGCACCTTTGCATTTTTACTTTGCTTATTTACTGATTATGTCTCATCTTATAAGAGATGCTTTTTGTTCTTAGAATTTCTTGGTACATGTGAGAAACTAGATGTATCAGAGTTGTTTTGGTTGAATGTGTATGCAATTAGTGGAAGGATGCGCCTTTTCGGAAAACAATATGGCATACACAATGGTTTGAGACATTATGTATTTTACAAAGCATAAGCTTTTGAGATTTAGATGTTACTGTCATGGTTTTACCTAAAGTTTTTTTAATCATTATGCCATTTTACTTTGTTGATTTTGCAGGAAAACAAAGACTTCGGCGAGGAACTAGTGGGTTTGAAAGTCAAAATCTGGTGGCCTGATGACCAGCGGTAAGAGTTTATTTTTACAGGACATAAATTTATACATCCGGATTAGTTTGGGTTTCTCTTCTGGTTTTCTATTTGTATTTTTATTTATATGTAAAATTTATGTTGTGTTGTGACTTGTGACTGTTGATTATACTATTCAGCACCAGTCTTTGCGTTACCCTAACTTTCTTCCCAGGAACATGAGTCCTTAAATGTTGCCTGCCTTTCTTATTTCAGATATTACAAAGGTCTCATCAAAACTTACAATTCTTCTAAGAAGAAACACAAGGTGCAATAACTGTCCCTTGATGGATTTTACTGGGTCATATTGTTTCTGATGGCATGCAGAAGTATTGATTATCCGTGGTTCAGTTTTAATTAGGCATCAAACAACATTTAAGCACATTAATATGCAGCTTGATTTCCCATTTAGGTACTGTATTCTGATGGAGATGTGGAAAATTTGGTCCTAAAGAATGAGCGATGGGTGATTAGTAATGCTGATGGAGAATCAGACACGGTTTGTGATGGTCATTGCTTTTGCTTCTTTTGATTTTATTCGAAAATCGCCTCTGATATTTTCGTGTACTAGGAGGAGGAATCTGAACATGAAATGCCAGATGATGCCAGTGGAAAGTCAAAGTATGATTCATTGCTTACTTTGTCACTCTATTGAGTTTCTTATGGGGTTTACTTTCGAGAGTCTTATTTTAGTTTCACGAATGCTTGTTATTTTATGTTTTTTATATTTTGGTTAGACTCTTATGTCCTCCAACAATATGGCTTTTACGTTACATTTCAAATCTAGGTGTAATAAAGGTAAAGACATGAGTGGTGGCACTTCAAGGAAAAGGTTTGTGCATTCATTGATAAAAATTTCTCTTTAATTACTGTCTGTCGAAGTCTAATTTTATAATTCAACAGGTTGGAGAGATCTCTATCAAGCGAAACCAGGAGTGTTTCCAACAAGCCTAATTCCAAACTGAGAGACGACTTTGAGGGGGCAGCTAAAGCAAAAACAAGATCTAAGACAGAAAGGGTCAAGTCTGCTAGGAAATCGAGATCTGATGTGGGTTTATCTAGTATGAATAGTAGGAAATCTGAAGGCGGTGGCTCCAGAACTGGCAGTAAACGAAGATCTGATTTTGAGAATGCTAGCCCTCAAAAAATTAAGACCAGAAATGTTACGAAGAAGGATTTTGAAGGGGAATCGACAAGTTCAGGTGATAGGAATCCAACAATGAAATCAGTGGCAAACTCTAAGAGCAAAGAGTTGAGTAAATCTAAAAGTGGGTCTGCTCCCTCTTCTAAAATTGTTGGTAAGTCTTTAAATATTACTCCTAAAAGTAATGTGAATCTGAAAGCTCATGCAATGGTAGATTCTGATCTTTCTGACCCAGAAGACACCAAGGAGTCAGCTTTGGAAAAAACCCAAAGTCAAGGCAGAGAAACTAGAAGTTCGAAAAGGAAGGCTATTGTTTTAGGTAAAGAAATTAAAGATGGATTGAACTCAGCGCAGAAAAGGAAGAAGGGGCGTAGACACTGATATAGGACTCATTTCAAGTTTGTAGTTTTTGTAACAGAATCATCATGCATGACCTAGACAGTTTGATGCTTAACTCAGTTGGAGTTCTGTTTACATCTATTCTGCAAGTATATGAAAAAGCAAACATCCGACTAAGTAATTCGGAATGAGTTGATAAAATGGGGGTTTAGTTTCCATACTATGCAATGAGTTGTTACAAAATAATACAATCTGAAAACTTGCTACTAGTCTTCCACTGTATAATCTTCAAGTAATGAAAACAAATGCTGGAAACTCGTCATTCAAGTTAAGGTCAGAACATATGTAGAGCAGCTTGAAATATGAAATGAATACATTCAACTTAAAGCATGACATAGCACTTGGAGAGTATCTATCTACTGGAAACCTGGGGCTGGAAATGAATATTACATTCAACGCTCTCATACTGAGGGGAGTATCTAATGCAGACTCTCCTCAAATATGAGACTGAGAGCGTAGCCAAGAAAGCCCTAACAAGGATTCCAAACATAAAATCTTGAAATCTTCGTCATTTTAGAACACGTTTATTTTGGCAATGCAAAAGTATTTTGCCTCTAAACTTTGTTACTAATGAAAGTGTATACGTTTGTTTCATGACTTGTGTACTTAACTTTATAATGTTGTTTGGCATATAGCTACTGTATATCGAACAATCTCAAATAAGATGGCAACCTTGTAAATACGTGCTCTTTCTTTCCCTTGTTTTATGTTACCACTTGAGTATTCCAACAGGAACAACAAGTGAACTTGTGTACTTGTCTGCGTGATGTATTTGCATATCCACTTGCGTTTGTACTAATTTGAATAATGATAAATGCACGACTTCATCCTCAAGACTTTCAGTCATCTAAGAGTACGCCAAATCAGTCATTGGTATGCATTTTAATTCTTTTATGTATCCCCACAAATTAATGCATCAAGGAAAAATCCATCAAACAGTACGTCCTCAGTGACGTATTCAAGACAGCTTCTAACCGACAAGAAACACATCGCATTTACAAAAAAATGAAATTAGTACATTTCAGAAAAGTGGTTAATATTCGGAAGTCATCATATTGGTATGATATAATTAATAATCACTAGACGGCTGGACATACCACATGTTCAAGGCAAAGATGAACGGAAGAGGATTTGAGTCACCTACTTCTGCGAACAAAGATCAAGCGGCTGATTGATAGACCGCTAGATTGAATGGCTGACCACTAAACTGCTAGACCGAGTTACACATTAATAATTCACAAAAACTTATAACTATTATCCTTAATAATATGACATTTATCTGATAGTAATCTCGACAAACTAATACACTCTCAATCGGTGTAGGACACAAGACGGGTGTTACACTTTATCAGACTTCTCAACCAACTGGACTTTTCAACCAGGTTGGCTTAATTACACTTTTTACAAAGAAAATTACTTTTGTTTGGAAGAAAAAATCGTGCAACTTATATGTTTAGTGGCGTGGTGAGATTAGAGGATATAATTAATAAAACTAGTTGGTTTGATGAATAAAATGTATTAAGCAAGCCAGCCGAAATATGAAACAGTGCACAAAACAACAAATTCCAGTTCACATTTGCCCCAGATATGGACCAATTAAGAGCCATAGAACCAAGCAGAACTGAAGTCCCAAGTCAATACTTGCCTTGCTTTGTGGCATTATTAATTAATGTCATTAACATCATTAAAAAAACATGTTCACACAACACAACAAATCTTGACATGCACACCACCACTAAGTATTAATAATAAGTCCGGCTTTAATTACGTCGATTTATTACACTAAATATAATCTTCTAACGTTAATTCTCAATAAAATACAAGTAAAAAGGTAAATGTTATTTACAAGATTTATGTTGATTTGTGGCCATGATTGGAATTCAAGTAATGATTTTCAAGAGATTGATCATAAACAAAAGATTTAACGTCAAGTGCGGATTAAAGTCAATGACATATCATTTAGAGTCAACAAAAAACAATACTGTAAGACCAAAGACTTGAGAGTTGTTGTCTGCACGAATCCAACTGTAATATTGACCCCACATTTCTACAAGTGGTGTGTTTCTTGTTTGCAAAAAATAGTATATTGATTTTGAGCACATGTTTGTTTGTCAGCCGACATTTTCAAGGGTTGCTTGAATTTAGCGTGGTCGGTGTTGTGTTTGGACCAGCGTGCGCCCCGTGTGTTTATTTTTCCTGTGTCCGTGTGTTAAAAATGATATCTTGATTTATTAATAATTCTACTATTTTGATGAAATCAAATTTATTTGATTTTCTTTTTTTCTCTTCATTTTCATCCATTGATATATTATTAATAAAAATGATTAATATTATTGTGAAATTTAACTCTCTCCATACTAGCCAAGAATATCATGCCAATGAGATTTATGTTTACCTTTTTTTTTTGAAAATAGAAACTCATCTTTTAAGTTTAATCCCACCTCTTTTTTAGTCAGAAAGAAAGATTTTATTAAATGACAAGTTTTAATTTTCGTTTTCATCGATATATATAAAATAATTTAAGGTGTCAAAAAAAACTCCATGAATATATGTTAATTGTTTGATCGGAAAACGTGCACATGCACGCATTATAATGAATATATGTTTGTCGATGACTGGATGAATATGAATGCATTTGTTGCGAACATAATTTCGAAGAGATGAAATCAACAACTCATATAAATTATCTGATTGTTGTAACTTATTCTAATCATTGTCATAAAAATGGAAGTCTTATCTAATTCACAAAAAGTCATACAAGAAATCGGCTACCAATTAAATAATTATGTTATTTGAAATCACTGGTATGCATTAATCCTTGAAGCAAGTAGCGCAAATTGTAGAGAGGATGATGACATTGACTACGACCTTAATATCAAACCTCGATTTTCCACTTTCTTCTCTTCTTCCATGACTTTCACATCACACCAAATCCAAAAACCAAACCTTTGACCACCTATTTAACTCCTCCATCTCCTCTCCATTTCCATAAATCTACAAACCCCAAACCCCCTCAAATTCATCATTACACTTTACACCCCCCAATTCATCAATCTAATCAATGGAATCATCTTCTTGGATCGATTCATCACTCTCCCTATCCCTCAATTCCAATCCCCCCATTTTCAAAATCAAGGTATTTAACAACAACCCTAACCCTAATTTCACATTTTTGAAAACGAAACCCTAATTTATCAAAAATTAAAAAGGTCTCACCTTTATTTCGATTTCCGCAATTCTGAAATTAGGGTTTTTTATTGAACTGCAGAATTCGGAGGATGAAGTGTCGGAGGAATTGAAGCGAGCGAGAGTGGAGAACAGGAAATTGACGGAGACGTTGACAGCTATGTACGAGAGCTACACGCTTTGCAGACGCAAGTCACTGAGTTGATGAAGACGAAGAGGAAGTCGCCGGAGACTGACCAGAGCAGCAGCTCCAGCGACGACGAGTCAAACGTGTTTAAAAAGCCGAAAAACAGCGGCGCGATCGCCGGAGTGATTAGCAGGAAAGCCGTCGTCTAGGGTTCTTGTGCGGACTGATAAATCCGATAATAGCCTCGTAAGTTTATAAATTTACACTTGACACCCTTTAATTTTAGTTTCTATTCAATTTGGTACTGAAATTGATTGATGATTTGTGTTCAGATTGTGAAAGATGGATATCAATGGAGGAAGTATGGACAGAAGGTCACTAGGGATAATCCATGCCCTAGAGCTTATTTCAAGTGCTCTTTCGCTCCCACATGCCAAGTTAAAAAGAAGGTGAGCTCGAGTTTCATTTGATAATTTTTTTCTAGACGAGAAATGGTTTCAGTAATTCGAAGACTAATGTAAATTTGATATTGTTTTTGTAGGTTCAGAGAAATGCGGAGGATCAGACAATGTTAGTTGCAACGTATGATGGGGAACACAATCACCCTCCACCGTCTGAATTTGATCTTGTGTCGCATCGCAATTCAAATATTAGTTCTGCCGCTACAAACTCCGTTACCTCTAGTACAATCATCCAATCAAAGCCTGTTGTGACTCTTGACCTTATTAAACCGGTGGAAGAAATTAGATTAAATGAGACAGTCTCAAGGGCTGTTGAGGGACAAGACCAGAACAAGTCAGTGTTTCAGCAGTTTACTGTGGAGCAAATGGTGTCGTCGTTGACTAACAATCCAAGTTTCAAGGCTGTGGTGGCTGCTGCCATTTCAGGAAGGATGATCAATAGCAACAATGGTATGGTAAGGGAATGGCTATGAGAATGGAGTCATTGCATGTTTAAGTGTATAGTCAAATTTGACAGTTCTCAACCAATTTGAGAAATTTCAGTAATAAATTGAAACCAAATTCCAAGTTTAGCAAACACTTTTATTATTTGATCAACCTTGAATTTATTGGTTTTGTAAATTTTGGATCAGTGCTAAGTGCGATCATACCAACATTAATTAAGTCTTTTTTGGAGTCTATTTTAGATCAAATATGAAATATAACCAAGTACAATCAACCCCTTATTTTGCATTCATACATCCGCATTTCAACCATTCATCTTAACCACTAATTTGATTATTAATTGACATGTGTAATTTTTAGGTTAGTGAATTTGTTTTGTATTGAATGCATAACACTAAATTCAAAAGGTAGCCACATTTTAATCATTGAATTGATTACTAGATAAGATGAACGATTGAGATAGGATGTTGATGCAAAAAGAGAATATGGATGTATTAAAGCGCTTCTCTATAAATGCATATTTGTGCATTTGATAAAATAATTAAATTAGGAAATACAATTTTTACATTGTTTGATCAAATTAATTCAATGGTCGAGATAACCTGTAAGGTTTGCAAATGATTTGTTCTGATACTAGACGTTCTATTTCATTTGTAAGAGATCGTACGTCACATAAGGAGTGCCAATCTTCGAGTTAGCTTAAGTCGTCATCTTAATGCGTAGCATTATGCTTATACATGACATCAAGATAAAAGACAGTACTTTTTTATATAGAAAAAGACGGTACATTTGAATAACAAAAGTGCAAGACTTTGTGATAATTGGGTCGTATAAAACTATAATAAGACTGCTAGTTCGTTAAAAAACAATAAATTCATGACTTAAAAATGCACATATTCTAACCCTAATCCTATTTTATGTTTTTAGATTGGAACTTGGTGGTATGTTTCCATCCGGTAAAGCATTTGTATATTTAAATCGATACGATATCTTGTTTCTTTTCCAACAAGCAAGACAAGCAGTAGTGGTTTACTTGTCCATTAAGATTCTTCCAAATTTGGAAAAATATTGAAAAATGGTTTTCTACTAACACTTGTTATTAATTTATTATCCAACCTATGAAATAGTAATTAGGGGTCTCCTTTAAATATAATAAGTTATTTCAAGATGAACATTTATGAGTAAGAACATATAAGAAAGGTTCGAGGAGGACAAAGTATTTTATGTGAGACGGAAGAACATCATCTCCATCGTTGATTTTAATTCATTCGACATTAATATGAATAACCGCCAATCCCAAACCCCGTGTTTTGACGAATTCATTTGTTTATCTAGATCTTAACCTGAAAATATATATTTAAATTGAACTGTAGCCTTAAAGAACATGTTTGGTAATAATTTCCTAAAGATCTAAACGAGCTTCGCCAATTAATTAGTGAATTATTTATTTTTTACATTGCTTATGGACTGAACGCATTCAAATTACATGTTAAACTAAAGATCGAGTGACTTACCGTTAGCCTGCTACACCTAGTGACCTAGATATATCGTCAAACCTAACTATACAATTAATTTGATAAGTCATTGTTTATAAACCACTGATATTGGTATTTAATAATTGGATCTCAAACAGGCTTTAGAACTTATGAACCTTGTAGATGACACAAGAGTAAATAATTTAAAAGCTCAGGAAATTTCCATGCAAAGACTGACCTAGAAAATACGTTAGAATATTACTGAAAAGACTTAAGACTCTTCTTCATGAGCTAGACTTATGACTTGTCGATCAATAGTATCTTCAATATCTTCCATGTGCCTTGTTACATAAGATTTTGATGTCTTCAAATGATATCAGCACCCCAGCGTCATTCATTTATGTTTTGAGCTCTCCCTAGTTGTCACGTGGAGTACATGTTAGTCCTTATATATAAGACTACTTGAGATTAGTCTTTCAGAACTCCAAAACTGATCGAGTATTTGCACATTGGATTGACTTTTAAATCGATTGAGCCATGGAAGAAAGGAATGTGGATGAGATGAGGATGGAGATTGTCAGGCTGAGGAATATTGTAGAGGCCATGGAGACTGATCATGCGGACGGCGATCGGAGGAAGCGGAAGGTTACCATAAGTGACAATTGCTATGATGCATCTGAGACAATGAATGTTATAAAGAGACCTAGAATGATAAGCAATCTTCATTTACCTACAATGAGTGGCAACAAGGCTTATCAAGTATTGTAAGAACACAAGACTTGGACAAAACCCTAGTATGTTCCGTACTATCAGCTCAATCTACTTATCACATAGTTCTTGATTTTTATCCTTACACAACTCGTCGAATGATCGTGCAGACTGTGCTAGATGGGTATCAATGGAGGAAGTATGGGCAGAAAGTGACTAAGACAATCCATCTCCTAGGCTTACTTTAGGTGTGCAATGGCTCCAACATGCCCGGTCAAGAAGAAGGTATGAGTTTAAGACATTTACATATTTTTTCACATGAAGAAAAAAACATGTGACTGATAGCCGGCTAATAAATCATAGGTGCAGCGGTCTGTTGAAGATGAGACGATTCTAGTCGTGAGCTATGAAGGACTCCATAACCATAACAAGGTCAGCTCGGAGGCTGAGCTTCATATCATACCACAATCTCCACAACTAGGTCACAATAGTACAATGATCCAAACTCATGAGTCTAATATTTTCACCATCTCAAGCAGCAATAAAAAACCATTCACAAGGCCGAGTGTAACACTTGATCTTTCATTATCAAGCTCACCAAGAGTCGATAACTACATCAGTGAAGGTACAGACCAAGAAACAAGTCCAAATTCTTACTTTGCTCCAAGTTTTGACTCACAAAATTTGTTTAGAAATTTTGAAGAGGAAATCAAGGAGTATGTGGCATCTTTAACCAGGAATCCCAACTTTTCGATGGCCTTAGCGATGGCTGTAGCACAGTCCATATCGAAAATAGATAGAACTCAACCGTAGTAGTGCATCTGTTTTCTGTGTTAAATAATAAAAATGTCAACTAATAAATTGTTCACTCAAAATTAATTGATAAATACAATATATATACTGAATCATCTATAACATGATCTGTAAATTGACTTTTGAATTAAACCGGAGAATAGAATCTTAAAAGTCAGCTAACAACCTTTTTCTCTTACCTTTGATCAATAAGTATCAATTTGCAAACATCAAATCTCAAACAATTTTAAGAACACGACAACTCATGCACGTGTTGAAAGCCTCTGTCACTTGGATTGCACGTGTTCTAACCAATCCTAAGATTTCCCTCCATTTTCCGGTTTCAAACAAGTTCGTCATCACCTTTCGCGATCATCCTCTTCGCCCCACTTCGCTTACAACTCCATACTCGGATCTACATCTTCCAGATCGAATATGTTATGCATTAATTGCAGACAGAGGTGTAAATTTACAATCTTTCGATGTATAAAAGTCGAGATTTTTGGTTTAACTGAAGCTGCAGATTGTGCATGACGAAGTTGGAATGCGGGACGCCGCGGGCTATTGTGTCGCGGTGGTTAGAGTCTTTGAAGGGTGTGAAGGAGAGTGGGGATGAGAGGGGTGGCGAACGGAGGAGGAAGGGAAAGTATGGTGGAGGGGAGGAGCTGCGGACCAAGTGTTCGATGAAATGTTTGAATGAGAAAGTAGTAGCTGAGCTGAATGGAAGCTGCGAATGTCGACTTCCTATTGATGAAGGTGATTTCTTATGATGAAAGTTTAATTTTAGTTTCTTTAATGAATGCTGAAATAGTTGAGAATCGGGAATCTATTTTAACGGTTTTTGTTGGATTTGGGCAGGGTATTCGAAAAATGATGCGACGTTCAATTTGGGAGCTGGTTTTGGAATTGCGTTCCTTATTGCTTCAAGTAAAATTGAACTTAACAAAATGGTGGAACTGCGTGAGCAGATGGAATCGTTAGTGCAGAGTGCCAGAGATGATCTTCAAAGCGTAGATAAAGTATCTAAATCATCTAGAGCGCATAGGACAGTGGACTATTCCACCACGGAAGTGGAGGAGAGTATGAACTCTAATGGGTACTTCTCGCATACTGATTATACGCCTTCTGAAAACCCCGTTCCTGTCAAGTTCCAGCATCAGGATCCTCATCATAGAAGAAGTGGGGAAGCTTGGTCTCATTTAAACCGTGAAGACATGGAAATTGAACTCGAATCCGAACTAAAGCATTTACAGCTCCTCTGTGAATCAGAAGAGCACCTAGACAGCCCAGATCAATTCGCGACACACGAATACCATGGATTTCCTCCTGAACAACTCGCATTAAAACTACATGAAGTGCTTGAATCAAGACAAGAAGAAAGAATCAAAGAACTCGAAGCTGCATTAAATCAAGCCTTACAAAAACTTAACGACAAAGAAACAGAGGTCTTGTGGTGGAAAGAAACCGCTCAACTCATTTCTCAACGCCTGCCCGAATCTACCAGGGACTCCATCTCCTTCCGTCCAAAATCAAACCTCCCAGCTCCCCGGTGCTCAAAACGGATCATCAGGCTTGCCGGAAATCTATCAAGTGAAATATTAATGAAACCATGAACAGTAAACTTGTCAGCACCAATGTTTTGTTGCAAGTTATGAATTACAATTGAGTGATGCTTGTTGCACCTGGTGCTCGTCCCAAATATTAGGGGTTGTCCCAAATATTAGGGATGAGCGACCAACGATAGATGAATTTTAGTAATTTAACGGAATTTATCGAATCGGATGGTACGTTTAATGAGGGCAAAGAAAATAAGGATATTTTAATCATTTTGACCATTAGTACGCACCTACAGTCCGTGTAATTGTCATTTTTCATTACAATTTATTCGAGGCTTCATGTATTAGAACATCTCTTGTCCAATTAATGCATTCAGAAATGTGAAAAATATATTTCGTAATTTAAACATTTTCATTTTTTGTGAATTAAACACGATCAATTAATCTAATACTAACATAATTTACCAAATTAAAATCAACATTAATGACGAAAACTGATATTCACAAATAAATACTCTCTTCATCCAAATTATATCTATTTTTCAAGAATCGTAAGAACTATTTAGTTGGGAGATTCATGTATCGTTCTTGGTTTCTCTACGACATCAACACGCTCTTCTTTTTGATATTTTATGTCACAATAAACTTATATTTTATTGTTTCGAAGTAATTTTCTTATCGATATCATATGTGATAATACAAACAATAGTGATTTTTGCAAAACAGTTTTCTACTCTGATTCTCGAAGTAACAAAACAACAAATATTATCGATGTAGGTAATATAGCTATAGATTTCACAACAAAAAATGCTTTAGAATTTATCTGGAGATTAGAAAAGTCGATTCCAGGTGTTCTAGATGATGATTTCAAAAATAAGATCAGTGCATGCAAGACCACGTGCGAACTAGTGAATGATAATTTGAAGATCGCAAAAATTGAATGGAAGGAATCAGAACCTAATATTCGTGGTATAAGAGATGTTGCAAAACAAAACATTGATGAAATTCAACAAACATGTTTGAAACAACTTAAATCTAGAAAAAATAGTTTACGTAATTTAGCTAAGAGTCTAAGTGACATGCTACAAATTGTTGTGGTTGTATTTGAATTTGCCGGTTACTGTGACCTACATTGTTGTTGATTCTTGATCTTATATTTATTACAAAAGTACAAATGGTGTTTGTGGCTAATCACATTTTAAGTGTTTGAGATTTCTCTTCAACAAATACCAAATAATGTATTTGATATTAATAATATTGTATGGTAAAATGTTTGAAAACTGAACTGAAAATGATAGGTGATGAACTGAATATTTTTTTAAAGAATGTGACTTTGAAAACACATCAACCCTTAATTGATAAACTAAATTTCAATAAGTGATTAGAAGTTGACAATTAGATATTTTCCTGATGGAGGCAGGACATGGGTTCTGCGGGATAGGGTAGAGGGGAATAATTTAATTGGCTTGAGAATGGAGTTGTTCATTCCTTGACCAATTTTTTAAAAAAAAGATATTTTCAAATTTACTAAAGGGTTAAATGCTTCACAAAAGTCTACATAGTACATTCGCTATCTAGAAAAGGTTTAAGGAGACGAGCGAATATTCTCTATGTCGTTCGATGTTTGTCAACTTTTTTTGACTAAAAAAAATTCACGATGCTAAAATAATAATAAGAAAAATAAAATTTTTTAAGAAAATAAATATATAGAAGTAAATTATTGAAAATGGACAAACATTTGAGAACACTGATAAAAATTGACAAACAAATATTATATGGGAAAGAATCGAGATCAAGGGAGACATTCATATAAGTGTGAGACATTAGGACAAAATCTCATCCGTTCATGTTCATCAATCTAACGGATGAGATTTGAAGATAATATTCTCAACCGTCCCATATTTTGCGCACACTTGTCTCCTATTGTAATTAGAAAATAATTTAATCTCAACTGTTAAATAATCAAAATCAACGTTTAAAAATCATGTCTTACCGTCTCACGAATTTTATTCGTCTCACAAAGATCTTAACCCTATGGGAAAATGGTTAAAGAAAGTAGTTTAATCCCATAATCAAACCGAACAAATCGATTGTATATTAAACCGAATTAGTTGATATAATAAACCGAAGTAATTGATGATAATGAATTATACAGGTGGTTTTGATTTGGATGATGCGTTGACTTGAGTCAACTGCAATTCTAGGGAAATGCGTATACTTTTGCACGATGTGGGGTTGTTGCATCTTTAACGAACCACGAGTGGAAGCACGCCAAAGATCTCAATTTCTAATCTTCTGAAAGCTCCAGCGTTCTTCAAAAATCTAAACGACAGGTTTGTCTTTGTTTGACACTTTAGTAAAATATTAGTATTATGTCAGGCATGTGCTGGTTATGAGATTTGATTGAATTTTGAATTTTGAGTTATTTGGTGTGTTTGAATTGATATATCCTGGAAACCCTTTAGATGGATTTGTTTTAGGGTTAGGTTTGATGAAGAAAATTGTTTTAGGGTTTGTTTGATAGTGTATTTTGTCGATTAGGGAAGATTGGGATTTGGGGTTGAGCAAGTTTTGATTTTGATATTGTGACTGGCATTTTATTGTTTTTGGGTAGAGGAGGTGGGATTTCCTGTTCTTATTCGGTTGCTTAGTGATGAAGTTGAGAATGGGAATGCTTAGAAGTTTTTTCTTTCTATGTGTGCACGTTATGCTGTAAGTTTATTGCGTTGGTTAAGTAATTTTGCGATGTTTATAAGGTGTTAATATGATGTGGTTGAACTTTGTGTTGATAGATTCATGGAGAAAGCTGAGAGTAATTTGGGGAATGATTCGGCTAGGGTACTGAGTTTGGATGGAGTAAGGGATAAGCTTATTAGACTCGAAGATACAATAATTTTCAGCCTTATTGAAAGAGCTAAATATCCCATTAATGCGGCAGTGTATGATGAATCAGCTGGGTTAGTTGCTGGTCATTCTGGATCATTTATCAAGTTTTTCGTGAAGAATACAGAAGCTCTACATGCCCAGGTTAATTTGTTTTCAAATTTCAAAGCTTTTCACGGATACTTTTATTATTTTGGTTGATGATAATGTTAACGGAAACCTGATGTTATGATGATTAAATTGTAATAGGCTGGTCTTTATGACAGTGAAGAAGAGAACGCATTCTTCCCAGACTGCCTCCCATGCTCTCTAGTGAAATCTTGTCCCTCAAAGGCTGTAAGCATCTCCTTAAAAATTACATCTCAATTTCATTCTAGATTTGAATAACTGGACCCTGATCCTTAAGCTCACAGGTTCTGCATCCAGTGGCGAAAAGGGTCAATATAAATGACGACATCTGGGATATGTATATAAACAAACTACTCCCCTTGTTCACAACCAAGGGCGATGATGGAAACTATGCCTTAACTGCTGTTTCAGATCTGCTTGCTTACAGGTCAGTTGATAAGGCCATGCCTGAGTTAGTTTCTTTATATATACATGATTAGACAAAATGAAGCAGTGTGATACGACATCTGTGAATTTGATTGTTTCAGGCTATCTCCAGGAGAATTCATTTAGGAAAATTTGTTGCTGAGGCTAAGTTCATAGATGATACGCAAGAATACACACGTCTAATTCGTGCAAAGGTTAGATGTTGTTTACAAATATCAGATATATGAAAATATGTTGTAACGTGATATAGCTTATAAGTCTGTACTATTACTTCTGCAGGATCGGAATGGGCTGATGAAGTTGCTAACGTTTGAGGCAGTAGAAAAAATGGTTAAGATGAGAGTTGAGAAAAAAGCAGAGTCATTCGCACAAGATGTGACTCTGAATCGAACTAACAATGAGAATGCAAAATACAAGATAGATCCACCAGTGGTTGCTCGACTTTATGACAAATGGGTCATGCCCCTAACCAAGGAACTTGAGGTTGAGTACCTCTTGCGCCGCCTCAACTAGTACTTACCAGTTACCACCATTAAACTCACTTAGGTACATTGTCGATTCTGCATTTAATTTCTCTGTTCTGGTTTGCTATGCTTTTATGATCTGTTACGCTTTCGAAGCTGTTAAACACATGTTTTGTTTTTTCTTACAGGTTTGTGATGACGTGGCCGTCACTGATTGGTGGTTTTTGCTAACCTTGTCAAAATCTTAAATTACTTATATTCTCATAATTTAGAAAGCATTCAAAAACAGTACAGTAAAAATCAAAGTTCTGAAATTTCATCAAACTCTGGAATATCTTCCAGTACTTTGAAAGGATCCATGCAGCACATCTCAATGTCATCCGGTATAGGCAGTGGAATCTCATTACTAATCGAAGGACCCTCTTGCTCAACTCTAGCCGGGGTGGCCGCACTGTTATTGTCATCCCTCCCGCTGCTTCTTGCAACTGATACACTAAAGTTATTAGGTAATAATTCTTCGAGTTCTCTTTTTCTCTTCCTTCCTCTTTTTACCTTGTTTTTGTTATTGGTTTGGGGAGTGATGCTGCTTGGTACGATTGGGTATTTTCGAGGCCTTCCCCTTCCTCGTTTTATCTTCTCCGGCATTACAGTGTGCTGAGTTTGACCAGAGTAAAGGTTAAGTTTGGTTCGGTATAAATACGAACTGGAGTCTTTGTATTAAGAAATTAAGTTTGAGTTAAAGTTTAATTAGAAATCCTAATCTTACTATAAATCAGATTCATCATAGCTTGTCGTTGACCGCTAAACGGTGTAGTTTCACATTGTAACTTGCGGCAATATTCAAACACTGAAACTCGTAATTTTGATTTAAAACGACATCATTTTAGCTTCAGAGAATGACACAGATGATCCACAAAAACACACTAACAGCGAAGTCAATGACAGAAGACTCGACAAGCAAATTTGTCACCGGTCACTGAAGCTTGGCTAATCTTAAAGTCCAACATTATCACCAACTGGCTCAGCCATGCTCTGAACCTTCTCCTGCTTAGCCCTACTCACCCTTTTCAAAATAGCAGCCCTTCTCATTCTCATGTCCCTCTTGAAGTCACATCCGACGTCTGTCCTCTTGATCTGGCTTAGGAGCACGTCTGCCATTGCCTTCATATTCTTTACCTCCGGATCATCTTCCGCTTCAATCACCTTCTTCCCTTTCTTTCTAGAGTCTGCAACAAATCCACATTTATGCAGTAATGATAAAAATAGACTAAAACTCATCAGCAGGGCGCAAAAACACGCAATGAGAGAAAGACTAACCATCTAAGGTGAGCCAGTTTGGGTGTGGACCAGACGAAGGAGCGGAAAGAGGTGGATTCTCGGAAACCATCAGCAGGATATGAACATTCTCAGTCCTCATGTATAGCTCAAACATAGTCTTCATGTCACAGTCATTCTGGACTTCCATTGTTCGACTAGTGCCAGGAATAGGCAAGTTCAGGGTGATGTAGACATTGACATTGCTTGGAAAATCCCTTAAAGCCAAGTCAGATACATCTGACAACAGCTGGAGGTGAGTGTAGGTGTCAGACTGGACATTCTTGATTGTGTACCGCTTCGTATCGTAATGGATCACCAGATTGTGCATTGGTTCACCTGTAGCCATACCTGAAATACCAACAACACATAAGTGATAATTCTTACAATTCAATACAAAATCAAAATACTGATTTTAAATATAAGCTTGAAATTTGGCATGCATCAAACGACAGTCACTGCATATAACCCAGATCACTGGGCACCAGATCTGATTCTGAGCAACACAGTTCAAAACAACAAACTTGCATGCATCTAAAAATGCTGAAAATCACACATCTGACGTGTCTGAAATTGAAAACACTGATTTCTGATTGTTTCAGCTTATCAGTGGGTCTCATTGCATGTTTTATTTCATCTTTGACCCATCAGGCATCAGCAACCAAAAACAAGAAAAAATTATTCAAAAAGAAGAGGTACCACCTGAAAGCTGCAATCAGAACCGGAAAACCCCAAGACAGAAATCAACAGTGCAGCGCTGCACTACACTTCAGCTGTTTAAAAGAAGTGGGTTAGGAGAGGAGCAGATAGAGACAATAAATTTAGAAAAAATCATGCTTAAACTAGGGACTTTGATGAAAAATGTCATGATAGTTCACATTGTTTGCATATGCAACGAACATTAATTTCTCGGGACTCAGCGGGGAACTTATGATGCTGGGTTCTTTCTTTGGCATTGTGAAAGTTGCTTCCTTTTAGTGTTCTTTGCCAGCAAACTCTCACGTAAGTTATCCACCTCATTACTGAGCTTGCTTTCCTACCCACCTTTCGCCATTATTTGAAATCAAACTATATATGACGTTTGACTTGGAATGTTTCATCAAGTTACCTGTAAAATAAATATCTCAAAAAAATCTGAAGAAAACATGTTTTTGTCATGACAACAATAAAGCGTCTGCACAGAGCGCAATAGATGGCACTACTATCATATAAGGCTCTATTGCAGTTTCAAATATATTGCTACCTGGTCTTGTGGCTGAAGCTGCATAGATGCGGAGAAAGTGAATTTGTAAAATAAGTTTCCTTGGTCTCCCAGCACTGGGTCAAATGGTTCCTCCAAAACCCACTTTTAGCTACTCCATTCCATCACTTATTTCTCTCCACAGATGATCGAGACAGTAGGTTGGCCTTGATGCCTAGTAAAAATTTGTGTGACAAAAGTTAATCAAGAAAACAGTACAAAATTACAAAAGGGTGAAGTCAGATCCAGTGATCCACTGCCTCACTAACAAAACTTGTTCAAACATGCATAAGAACTCATCTCCAACATTTGAAATTCCAGTATCCAAATACAACATTTGAAATTCCAGTTTTGACTCTTTTGTTGGTATGCAAAAAGTCACTCTCCAATTTCTTATTATCTCATTCTCCTGTTTACCTGCTCTTTGAAAATGGCTAGTGGCAGCATTCTAGTTTGATGTTTGGGGTAAAGGCTATCAGATGTCTTTTTGAGATATATTGCATTGGATTGGTTTCCTCAACAAGACTTGGATCATGGTAATGTTGCCTCAAACAGCTCAGTATGGACGAAACTAGGCATTTTCGAGGACCAGCTCCCTCCCATATGGAGTATGATTTAGTTTCCTGAAACAGCAGAGAAAACGGTATTAACGAGTTTATTAAACAATCAAAACTTCCTACGATGTCCTATGAACATATGAATTTTAGCAGTTCGATGAAAAAGTTTAACGATAATAATGTCCAAACATTAGCAAAGTGTCCAATGAACTTAAAGATCATAGTCGCCCATGGATGAAATCTAATACCAGTGCAGTCCCTGGAAATATTACATTTTATCAGATATGATAGTTTGTATAGTGAGGAAATATTTCAACATTAACCTACAATAATGTGCCTGCCACATACTATCTCAACGAAATCTACCATTTGACTTTCATATGACCTGAAAACAAAAATAACCTTTCTCAAGAAGTAATTTAGCCGCTAATTGGCATTTCAGCATTGATATATTATTCCGCTCTGTCTGCATCTGCAAAGTGTAACCCGACTGGGTATTGTTGAAACCAGCTTAAGGGTGAGCGCAGTACCTTAGTGTTATATACTGGCATATTTTCCATGGGAACACCTAATTATATGTTTTTGGAACACAGTCATCTTTGTGCAAAAAAAACCTTCACACTAGTAGCAAAATTACCTACTGTTTTAAGGGTTTAAGCTGCCACCATTAGTATGTCCTGACCTCCTCATTGAAGATCCACCAGCTTTTATGCCCTCCTTGTCTCCTGGCAAGGTTTACAATCTCTAGACAAACTCTCAACTGAAGAAGGATAAATTCTTATTATAACATTGGGATGATAGGCGTGTTAGTCTACAGGTTGAAATTAATCTGAGTCTTTCTTGAGATAAAAAAACACAACAAGAATAAACAGCAACTGCAAAACTGGCTAAATTTCAACTTGATAAAAAGAAATAATCCGCACAAAAATAAATTTCGAACCTGTCGGATCAGGGAATGCAGCAACCTGAAAACCCACGACTTGACTCAAGCGCCAGCCTAGAACTGACATAGAAAGTCAGAACTTCACTACAACTAAAGATTCAAAAAACATAACTTGTAACGTAAGACTGTAGCAGTGATTCCCCACTCGCTCAGGCTTATCAAAACATTAAGAACAACATAATTAGTAACAACGCTGCATCCAAATGTCAACAATCCGTGCCTTTAACATTAGCGAGTTACCTGGACTAAACAGCAATATGGATTGCAGCATGTTAGCAAAAACACATCTCGAAATGCATAAACTTTACCAGTCGAGATGTGTGCTAAAATTTCACTGACAAAAATGTTCTCTTTTAAGTAATTACATTGATACCCTTTGGTTAATACCTCCTCTGCTGCATTCGTCATTTTCCTTCCACCTGAGCCAATGCAAAATAAGAACAAAAACTTGGAATCACAATTAAACTGAAGCCAAAAGACAACAAGATAAGAAGTCACCTAAATATCAAACAAGTTGAAGAGTAAACAATCTTGAGAGCCGAGTTTGAACGATCATTTATGATTAAGCATTCACTAGCTGCATTTTAGTGAATTGAGACCTAACCCGCCTTTATAATCGTAGCAGGCCCAAGTACTAATCGGAAATCCAGAAGGAAATAAGTGAAGCCATAACATCCAAAATGTAAGAACTTACAGTTTTCTATGGCGTGGTATTAAGTCCATAGCTTCTGACTCAACATGCACTCCTGAAAGACCAACACTTTATCGAGCTTGAATGGTAAATACGCAGAGAACCATAAGTGTTAAGATTAGCAAGATTGATTTACCTTAACTCGTCACATGCTCGAACAATATTGTCACTGTAGTGTTAAAGCTTAACCTGGTAGAACACATAAAAACCAGGTTGCAGAGGGTCACCACTCACCATGCATCGCTAGAGTTTATTTTAAAATCTAGCAAATGGAGGAATGACTCATAGAGTATTCACATCAAGATTCAGAATGACGATTTGCTTAGGAAACATTGAGCATTCGGTATTGATGAAATTATATTCTGAGTCTGAGTAAAAAATCTGTTTTATCTATCCCCAGCTAGGAACTTGTACATCTGGCCATTGACATCCACAATGCTAAACCCTGCGGTCTTCACAATCCCAGCATTGTTCATCAAACTTCTCCACTGGTCTGCCTCAGCCCACATCCCACAAGCAGCATACAAGTTTGACAGCATCATGAGCTCTCCGTCCCCCATTTTGTAGCTTGATTTACACATCAGCTTCATCACTTCATTACCCTTTTCGAGGTCCTGGTGAGTGACACAAGCGCTTAGAAGAGCACCAAGTACAGTTTCACCAGGCTGGAATGGCATGGTTTCAATCAGTTGGAGAGCTTCGCTGAGAAGGCCTGCTCGGGATAAGAGATCAACCATGCAACCATAGTGCTCTGACTTTGGTGTGATATTAAAGTCGGTCTCCATTCGGTTGAAAAGTTTGAGGCCTTGTTTTACTAGGCCTGAGTGGCTGCAAGCGCTGAGTACAGCAATGAAAGTGATGTCATCAGGTAATATGTGGTGCTTTTCAGTCATCTGGCTGAAGAGATCCAAAGCTGCGGAACCGTGGCCATGGATAGCCAACCCGGAAATCATGGAGCTCCAGCAATAAATGTCTTTTGTTTCCAACTTATGGAACACTTGTAAGGCAAACGATATGCAGCCGCAGTTGGCATACATAGAAATCAACGAGGAAATAACATGACAGCTTGACGCCATGCCTTGATGTAAGGCATAGTTATGCAACTCAACCCCTGTTCTCAAATCCCCGAGATGAGAGCATGCAGATAAAGCTCCACTCACTGTAAGATGGTCGGGTTTCAAATTGCCAGCTTTCATATCCTGAAACATACTTATCGCATCGGAGTATAGTTGACTGCTGACATAACCAGAAATCATAGTATTCCAAGTAATCACATCCCTGCCTCGCATCAAATCATACAATTTCCGAGCCTCCAACATGTCCTTATTATTTGTGCACGCAAATATCATCGCATTCCACGATGTTGTGTCTCTGGCTGGAGCCTCATCAAACAAAGCTCTAGCTGAAGCTGCATCCCCATTTCTCCCAAACCCAGATATCATGATATTCAACGAAGCAGTATCCTTAATCTCCATTGAATTATAAATCCTCTCGGCCATAGACATCTCACTGGAGGAAGCATACGCATCAAGAATTGAGTTCCAGGCAATCTCATCCTTCTGAGCAATACTATCAAACACCTTACGTGCATTCTCAACCTCACCAAATGACCCATACAAGTTAACAAGAGCTGTCTGGACGAATGAGTGGCTAGAGAAGCCTGTAATCACAGTCTGGCAGTGGAGAGCTTGCCCAAGACGACTATCATTCTGCTCAGCAGCAGCTTTAAGCAAGACTGGAAATGAATAATTATCCGCAAAAAATCCAGCATCCTGCATTTCAATGTAGGCCAGTAGAGCTTGATCCAACTTCCCTTCTGCAGCGCGCTTTCTGATGACCTTGTTGCATTCTTTCTGGCCTGAGAAAGACAGCTGATATACAACTGCAGGTGTAGCCATTAAACTGGGTCAGATAAACAACCAAAAACTTCAAATGACAAAGTTCACAAGAACCAGAAACAAAAACATTAAGATTGATCTGGACCACAGCTTCCCATTGGATTTTCTGAGGTTGCCAGATAGCGGAGAATACAAGATAAAACTAAAGCATTTGTTTGTACCTTGGTAATGCAATTCACACATTTAAAACCCCGAACATTAAGGCTCTAAATTGTTTCAGTTGGAAGAGATGATCTCAACAGTAACTTTGCTACTAATATTAACTCACAATATTCCACCAGACTACACAACATAATCCTCTTGTAAGAAATTATCAAACCAATGGGTGATGGCCTCAAGACTCGACATATGCCATCTCGATTATATACAAATGCACAAGAGACCCTTTATGACCATGAACTACTAGATTCACACCCAAGTACTGATTTCCACACCTCACTGTCTGTCCACATTTGCGACAAGCTCACAAACTAAAATGGCAAGACAAGAATAAGGACAATAAATTCACAACTACACAACATGGTCAGACTTTATAAAAAGTATCAAGCGGATAGCTTAACGCTTCGAGCCTCGACATATACAATACAAATGTACAAGATACCCTATACAAGCATGAACTACTAGATTCACACTCAAGTAATGAGTTCCACGCATTGCTGTCTGTCCACATTTACGACAAGCTCACAAACTAAAATGGCATGCCAAGAATAAGGACAACAAATTCATAATTAAAATTCATCCGAGAGTAAACTGTTAACTGTTAACTGTAAACCCTTCTAAATACACTATTCACAATCTGGAAAAAACCTAACCAGCAGCTGCATAAACCAAACACTTGACTTTAACCAGCCTGTCCTGCTCAAACAAACATCTCAAACCAAGCTCAACAGCAACCCATTCCAAAAACAACCCACAAACCAAAATCAATAAAGATGAAACCTTGAGACAGTTAAACAATAAAGTCATACTCTCTCTTCAGAAAAATCTCCAGCTTCTCTCTAGACATCTCCTTTGAGTTTTGGGTGTTGGAGGTGGAGAGGGGGTGTCTCCACCCTTCTCCACCTCAAATCGAACTCCGATAGTCTTGCCGAGGCGGCACCGATGTGGATATGTAGGGTTTTTATGACTTTGCATGTCCTATTTGGGGTTGTGATCGGGGTTTTATCGCGGTTCGTCGTCAAGTGGAGGCCGCTGCATGTATTCTAGTTGCCGGGTGATGGATCGGAGATGGATCATAGCGATTTGGAGCTTGGACGGTTGGCGGGTGGTCCGGTTGGGTTTGGCGGTGGGTGATGGATGTTGCATGCTGCGGCGGGGGTTTTGTGGATGGATGATGCATGCATCAGTTGGGGTTGTGGTGGCTGTGCATGCATCAGATGGATTGTGGTGGTTACGCTGGTTATGGGGTTGTGGTGGTGGTGCATGTTTTGGTTGTCGGATCGCGTTGCTTGGCTCCAAATTGTGACGGTTTATTTTCGATTTGTTGGTCGGTGTCTTTGCATATGTGTAGTGTTTTGTATAGTGTCTGTTTTAGGTTAAATAAGGACTGTGAGCCATGATAAGGCCTATGAGCCAATTGTTTGTGTATTCCTCTCCTTTTGGGAAGAGGTTGTGTATTCCTTCCTTGAGGGAAGAGGTTGTGTTTCTACCGCTATGACGGTAGTGTTTTCGGTTTTCTGTTTCTTACTGCAAAGTAAGCATATTTTGCTGAAGAGCAGTTGGTTGTGGTTGTCTTTTGACACCTAGGGTTGTGCTAGAAATCGCTGTTTAAGGCATATACTTAGGTTATATGTGTACAAATGATCACCCGAAAGTCAATGAAATGCAAGTATGCTTTTATAAAAAAAAAAATAAATAAATAAATAAAGATGAAACCTTTAACACTCAGATGACCTATATCTGACATTACCAAATAAAAACGATGCAAAGCGTAGCATACGACTTGGAGGGTGAAAATGACACTGACGAGTGTCAATTAGGACAATTATACGGTGTGACGAGGTTTCAGATTCTCTTCTAGGGTTTACTGTTTCGATTTTCGATTCTTAAAAGAATAAATTATCGGAAACCAATTCCATCCTTGTCTTTAGAAATTTTAAATTCACACATATATTTATACAATTTGTCAGAAACCACTCATATGTTTAAATATAATCAAAATATTAATAAAATAAAAAAATGAAAAATACGAAAAAATACATAATTAATCAAAAAATTCATTAAAAAATATTTGATGCTAATTAAAATTTAAACCATTAAAAATCATTAAAAAAATACATATTTAATTAATTAACTGAATGATAAATTACCGAAAATAATAAAATGAAACTTTTAAAAACGCTAAAAAATACATATATAATTAAAAAAATCATAAAAAACTTTGAAAAATAAGGATACTAAATAAAAAATAAAATTAAAATTAAAATGAAGTACAATATGTTTTATTCATATGTTATGTATTAAATGTGAAAACTAAATCTAATAAAAAATACGATGTCTTACAAATTTATATTATTTTTATGGTGCCACTATTAATTACTCTCTCCATCCCATTATTGATGTCTCGTTTCTTTTTTGGGTGTCCCAAAATCATTTTTTCATTTCTAAATCTTACCATAAATGAACATGTCTTCTTTAGTTTTCCACCATATATTTATCTTTTCTCCTTTCTTTTTCATCACTTATTACCTATCAAATCACTTTTTTTCTCTTTTCTTACCACACAACTATCTATTTTATTTATTTTTCTTTCATTGCTTATGGGACATAAATTATGGGACGGAGGGAATATGTGTTACATGGTATCACATTTGTAATTTTTAAGACACCATATTTTGTATAAATTTAGTTTTCTCATTTATATCAAAATTATAACTTTGAATAGAAGATTTTTAATTTGCATGTGTAGTTATAATTATATTGAATAAATAATAGTGTCTTATACGATTACACTTACTACATACGCCTCGGACTCGGATCCGGTAATGCGCAGCTATTTGCTGCGAGGGTAAAAACGACGTCGTGTTGACGTTTTTTACTATAACCCTACGTGGTTTTGAGTGAACCCTTTACTAAAACTACGTAGTTTTGGCTCGCATTAAATAGCTTTCGCTACACTGGATCTTAATCCATACGCCACATAGCGTATACAAATATAAATTTTAATAGATTTTTATATATAAAACATAAAAACACATATTTTGTTGTATATAAAGTAAAGTTTAAACACTCATTTTAAGACACTAAGATTTTTTTTAAATATAATGGAGCAATAAGTTTAATTTCACATTTGTATACATATAATATGAATACATTTCAAATTTATATTTCAAATTTATATTTAGTTAATATCCTGATTTTTTAATTTTTTAATGATTTTTGTTAATTACTTATGTATTTTTTCGTATTTTTCTAATTTTTTTTATTAATATTTCGATTATATTTAAATATATGAGTGATTTCTGACAAATTGCATAAACATATGGGTGTGAATCTATAATTTTCAAAATTAAAGAGAGTTTCCGGAAAAAAAATCATACATATGGGTGGCTTTTAGTACCCTTCTTAAAATACTAAAATCTCTTCTTTTATAAAATCAAACTGTGATATACTTCTTCCGTCTCATTATGAGTGTTCCATTTCCTTTTTGAATGTCCCAAAATGATCTTCTTATTTCCTAAAATAGAAACTTTTTTACCTCTACATTTAAACTCTCTTTCATACTTTTTATCTCACTCATTTTTTCTTACTTTGTATCTCATATTTTTCATTTTCTTAAAAATTGTGAAAGTTTTCAAATGGAACACTCAAAATGGGACGGAGAGAGTATATTTTTTATGATTAAATTTAAAAAATAAAAAACCTGACAAAACCGGAAAGTACTGGAAAATTGAAGAACAAGCTATACAACAAAACATCAGTGTCAGAATCAAATCACTTAAATAATTATTCGGTTTAATCTGGAAAATTGTCATCTGGGCTTGACTGATTTTGAAGAAAGGATTTGAATTCAGCTTCTGTTTTTATGGCGTTTACGGCTTCGATTCCGGTTTGGCTGCAGGGGTTTCCCCGACCGAGATCAGGCGCTGAGCAATCCTGGACTGGCTTTTCACCGGCGTTGAATCGATTTTCGGGAATTGGGTTTGTGAAATCTTCAGTTTTTGGAAATGGGTTTTCGATGCAGGTACCAACTGTTCGATCATTTGCCTCAAAGAGGATGACGCCTGGTGTGGCATATGCAGCTGCCACTGCGGAGCAGAGTGTGTATGATTTTACTGTGAAGGTGAGAGTCTTCTTGCTTGTTGCGTAACTGAATGCTTACAGATGCACATTTAACATTAGATGTTTGGATTCTATTGTTTCAATTGATTAGCTGAAGAATTTAGGTGCTGATTAGTGTTTGTAATATTAAGTACTTATAAGATTCTTTGGCTCATTAATACACTTTTTCTGGATGCAGGATATTGATGGAAAAGATGTCCCCTTGAGCAAGTATAAGGAAAAGGTTCTTTTGATTGTCAATGTAGCCTCGAAATGGTATTTTTCATCATGTGTGGTTTGGTTTAAGATGTTTCTGAACAGCAAGGTAACTTAAGTTGTGACTGGTGATGAGTGCAGTGGTTTGACATCATCGAATTATACCGAACTTTCTAAGTTGTATGACAAGTTTAAAGACCAAGGTGAGCCAAATTGAAAGACCCGTTGAAAGGATTTTACATTTATATGCATCTTGAATTTTGAATTTTGATTATATCGTTATTTATTTTGAAAATTTGCTTAATGTGTTAATGAAAAATGTAAATACCCAGGATTTGAGATTTTAGCGTTTCCTTGCAATCAATTTGGAGGGCAGGAGCCTGGAACAAATGCTGAGATTAAACAGTTTGCTTGTACGAGGTTTAAGGCTGAGTTCCCCATATTTGATAAGGTGTGCGGGGCATTCATTTAGCTCCTTCAGTTAAAAGTACTTTCATATAGCGAATGTAAAAACTAAGAATTTTTGTGATAAAGGTTGATGTCAATGGACCAAATACAGCTCCAGTGTACAAGTTCCTAAAATCAAGTGCCGGAGGACTTCTTGGTGATATGATTAAGTGGAATTTTGAGAAATTTTTGGTGGACAAGAATGGAAAAGTATATAAAAGATACCCACCAACTGCGTCGCCTTTACAACTCGAGGTATGTGTATCATTTTGACCTGATCCAGTGTCCCATTCACAAATCAGTAATATCCAGTTCATCTGTTGTGTGTTTTCCATTGCTAGTTTTTGAATATTTGTGACCATCATCATTGAGATATGCAGTTGCACTATGACTGTTCAACCCATTTTAACTTATTTTTTATGTTATCATATAATGCAGAAGGACATTCAGAAGCTTCTGGAGTCGTAAACTTTCGATGCAAAATTCTCTTCAAAAAAATGATTTTCAGGTTCTGCCAACTATAATAGTTAAGCTATTGGTTGCCCAAAATTGATTTAGTCCTACAAACATGTATCCATTGTCAGTAGATAAACTATTTTGGAGATCTTTAGTTGCTTATATTTGGCAACTGGGACGATGAATCTTGCAGTATTTACTTTGACACAGGAATAATCAATTGTGACAAAGACGCAAAACAGGCATCCTTATTGGTTTTCAATTATACTTACTCTTATGATTTGTGTTCATTTCTTGGCCTAGCAGATCTAAGGTTTTCAAATGTTCTTTTGATTGATATTTGCATCATTTCTTCCCATGTTGCTGTTCTTGCAGCTGTTTCGTAATTTATATAACTTGTAAATTTTTTTTTCTTTTCAAAAAATTTAGTTCATTACTGACGTATTGGATCTCAGTGACTATACGATTAGATTTAAATCTATGACACTTTAGTAGACTAATACTCCCTCCGTCCCAATTTGAGTGACCCATTTGAGAATTTTTACGATTTTTAAGAAAATTAAAAAATGTGAGATAAAAAGTAAGAAAAAGAATGAGTGGGATAAAAAGTATGAAAGAGAGTGTAAATGTATAGGTAAAAAAGTTTCTATTTTAGGAAATGGGAAGATCATTTTGGGACATCCAAAAAGGAAATGGGACACTCATAATGGGACGGAGGGAGTATAACAATTGTCAGGTAGATATAGATGTATTTAGGAGAACTTGAAATACCAACTTCTACGAAAAGAGATCGAATGATTAGACAGCTAGAAATTGCTTCTTGTTTAATTGTCAAGTATCATAAGGAAAATATATGATTAATAACATTGTTAATCCAACGGCCGAAATACATCGTAGCAATATTAAGTTTAGATCCGACGGTCTAATCATCATTGACTCTTTTGGCATTTTACATTTAGACGCTCACTCGCTCTCTATCGCTGCCGGCTCGCTCCTCTCTCCGCCGACAATCCAACGCCTCCGAGATGGTACAGTGTCTGCTTGTATCGTCCAATCGCTGATTTTCATCACGAATTTCCTGATTGATTGAGTTGTGTTTAGGTCTTGTATGATAAATTGTTAATTTCCAGTAGGTTAGGGTTTGAGAAATTTAACTAGATGTTGATGTTAATGGATTGACTACTCACATATTATGTACAGGCACATAACAGCAACAAGCACACTATAATTTTGATGCAGACGTCTCCTAACAGAGCCACTCGGACATTTATGGATTATGAATCAATTACTGCTGCTATGGATGGTATGTCCTCTGATTTTTTGCGCTTCAATTTTTGGTTGTGTTGTGTTGACGAAGGAGCTTATTTGTTATGGTTTATCATATGAATGCGAAACTAGGGCTTTGTTTTGCGTTATGACGTGTGTTTGATGTTTTGTGTGTAGGTATATGTGGGCTGTATGAGAGGAAGCTGAAGGAGCTTTATCCTACCAGTAGAAACATTACTTACGACATTGCAGATTTGTATAATTATATTGATGGTCTTGCTGATTTGAGTGCTTTGGTGTATGTCTTTTATTCACTCTTAGCTCCTTTCTTTCTTGTCTTAACTTTTATTTTGGACTACCTCATTAATGTTTAGACGTAAGGTACAAAAGAGACTTTATGAAGTAAATTAAGGTTGACGACTTAGCGTTAGGTTGTTTTACTTGTTTATCCTTAAATATGTAAGAATTTGATTTAAACAACAGATTCTCATGTTATTCATTCAAGCCTAGTCACCAATTGGTTTTAGTGTTCCTTAAGTGATGTACTTTTAGTTATTGTTGACAGAATCCTTCCAGGAATCAAAATGACATGTTTTGCTTCTTTTGGTTGCAGCTATGAGCATTCTATTCAAGGTTACTTACCCTACGATCGACAGTGGATCAAACAAAGAACATTCCACCATCTGAAGAAGTTGGCTCATTGAACCAAAGCTGCTCAAATGCCATATAGTCATTGTACCTTCTGCACCCAACTTATCAAGAACTCGATAACAAATTGCAGTATCAAACAGCTACTATCAGAAAATATTAGGTGCACTTACTATATTCATTGCCAGGTGCCCAACAGTAAAGGAACTTCAGACGAAAAATGTGGATATGCGGCAAAGCAATGAAATGTTATGTTGCTTAAGATACATGTCAATTATTAGCTAATGTACTGTATAATTTAAGGTGAATGAGAAGCTACTTTTAAGAGTGTTTTCTAGGAGTTTGATGTCTTATTGTGAATAAACAACTCTTCATCAACCATAACCCGAATTATGCGACACCCTTCCAGACATCTTAACGACGCCGTTTCACTTCAGACGTTCTAACTATGCGTCGTTGTGTTTGAAAGAGCGCACACAATCGGCACGGCTAATTGCGCGCATTCAGCGACGATTCACAACCCAACCATACGGCAAATTGACCCTCGTCGACACATCGCTCGACCCCAGTTGCGCAGCAGAAGTCGCCGTCCAGTGTCCGGCGCGTACAGCACAACCACGACCTTTAGCACTGACGCGTTAATCGCCGCAACATTCGACAACCAGTATTATCACGTGCGACTTACTGGGACGCAGGGGTCTGTTTCAAACCGATTCCTTGATTCTGAAGGACCAGGGAACGCTGAGGTAAGTTAAGGACTTTGCCAACGATCAGGGTGGTTTAGGTTTTATGAAAAAACAGCGAACGGTGAGTCGTTCGTGAACCTGGGAGTGTTGGGTCGTGAATTTGTTGATGGGATTTTGAACTGAAAATATGCAAGTGTAGTAAACAATGTGTTTAACGAAATGCCCTTGTGGACAGTTTTGGATTGATTTGTCTTGTGCTTGGTTTTTTTGGGTTTAAGTTAAGATCTCAGTTGAGATGAAATGGTGATAGATGAGGCAAGTGCGGTCTTTTCAGGCAGTTTTGAAAGATCATTGTCGAGGGATTAAGTTAGGGACTATAGCTGATACTTATACTGCTAATAATGTCCTGGGTGGATACACGAAATGCAGGGAGTTGGATGTTGCTCTGGACATGTTTGTGGAAATGCCTGACAGAGATGTGGCATCATGGAATACTATGATTGGTGGGTATGTGAATTGCGGGGATTTCGGGAATGCGTGGGAGGTGTTAAAGGATATGAAAAGATGTGGTTTTTTGTGCGATGAGTATACTTTTGGAAGTGTTCTTAAAGGGGTGTCAAAAGGGTTTGGGTTGCGATATGGAAAGCAGGTGCATACGGAAGTTTTGAAATGTGGTTATCAGGAGAATGTGTATGCTGGGAGTGCCTTGCTTGACATGTATGCTAAGTGCAAGAGTGTGGAGGATGCTTATGTGGTGTTTGAGTGTATGCCGGAGCATAATTCTGTCTCGTGGAATGCACTGATTTCTGGGTACGCGGAGTTGTGTGATTGGGAGATGGTGATTCAGCTGTTTGGTGCTATGGAGCGTGAAGGTGTAAAGATTGATGATGGAACACTTGCTCCGTTGCTAACATTGCTGAATGATCCTAGTTTCCTCAATTTGGCTATTCAGGTTCATGGGAAAATTGTGAAACTTGGGCTTGATACGAATACCATTGTATGTAATGCTATGATAAATTCGTATTCTGAATGTGGATCTCTTAAAGATGCTAAGTGTGTGTTTGATGGCATGGCTGGTATTCAGGACTTGGTCACATGGAATTCATTGTTAGCTGCTTATGTTGTATATAAGCAATGTGGACTTGCTTTAAAAGTTTTTATCGATATGCAAGCTAGTAGTTTTGAGCCCGATGTTTATACATTTACTAGTGTCATCAGCAGTTGCGTAGACGATGATCAGAGACGGCTTGGGAAATCCTTTCATGGACTGATATTTAAAAAGGGGCTGGAACAATCTGTCCCAATATCCAATTCCTTGTTGGCTATGTACCTTAAATCAGATAGCAAATCGTTGGAAGATGCTTTGAGCATATACAGGTCCATGGGTACGCGAGATCAGGTCACTTGGAACTCGATTCTTACTGGATTTTCACAACATGGTTTGAGTGAGAATGCTTTGGAATGTTTCAAGCAGATGTTGCTAGAGTTTGTGGAAATTGACCAGTATGCGTTTTCTGCTGCCTTCAAAGCTTGCTCGGACATAGCAACACTTCAGTTGGGTCAACAAATTCATAATCTGGCGGTGAAAATGGGAAATGATATGTTTGACTATGTGGCCAGTTCATTAATCTTTATGTATTGCAAGTGTGGAAACATTGAGGACGCTAAAAGAATCTTTGATGAAACATCTAAAGATAGCGCAATCATATGGAATTCTATTATTTTTGGCTATGCTCAACATGGCCAAGGGCACGTAGCGCTTGAGTTATTCTACTCGATGAGGGACAGGCTCGTGAAACCAGATCACATCACTTTTGTGGCAGTACTTACGGCATGTAGTCACATCGGCTTACTTGACGAGGGTTGCAGCTTTCTATATTCTATGGAATCTGACTACGGAATTCCACCTAGAATGGAACATTATGCTTGTGCAGTTGATCTGTGTGGACGAGCTGGGAGACTGGACCATGCTAAATCCTTGATAAAAGAAATGCCATTTGAGCCTGATGCAATGGTGTGGAAAACCTTACTGGGTGCTTGTAGAATGTGTGGCGACATAGAACTAGCTAGTCAAGTTGCAAACCGTATACTTGAGTTGGAGCCACACGAGCAGTGCACCTATGTCCTGCTATCTAGTATTTATAGTCATCTTGGAAAATGGAAGGAAAATGCTAATCTGAAGAAGCTTATGAAACATAGAGGGGTGAAGAAAGTTCCTGGTTGGAGTTGGATTGAACTTAAGAATGAAGTTCATTCTTTTAATGCAGCAGATCGAATGCACAGTGATTGCAACGAAATATACCAAGCTGTAGATCACCTGACTGTTGAAATGTGTGAATATGGTAAAATGGAAGAAAAACCTCTGATCCTAGATGGCATGCACCAATGAGCATACCATAGACCTCAGGTATGAATGCACTAATCTATGAACTGATTTCCACAGTGCATTTTCTTCTCTTGCCCTAATGTCTTAACTTTTAACAGTTCCATTTTCTTGTCTCTAGGTCAGGAGGCTATTAGCATTGCCTCCAGAAGTGCAAGTCATCACTATTCAGAAGGTACGTCGACCTAATTGTAGCATGGCTTCAATTTTGACAATTTCTCTCAAGCATGAATAGACTTAAGACGGGATATACTTAAAAGTGATTGAACCACTGACCTCTGCCAACAGAAACTGAGTAGTCGCTAAACCGCTAATCCTTGCACCTCAGGTATGAACGCTATAAAATATTTACGGGTTTTGAATTACAGACGGGTTTATATAATTTTCCATTTTCAATTTTTATTTTAATTGAAATGTGAAATAGGTATTCCTTCCAAGGATGGACTCAGTTGAGATACTAGGTTTTGTACGTGGGCCTTGACATTGAGTTTGACGTCACACTTTTTTTATTAAAAAGTTGGGAGTATGAAATGTGTGGTCTAAAATATGTTGTTTATAAAGTAAGGGTGAATAAGTATGTCATTTATAAGAATAAAAATGAATATCATAACGAGAGAAAAATATATTGAGAGATACTCCCTCCGTCTAGATATGTCAAAATTACCCATTATCCGTTACCCGCCCTTTATCCGCCCGTTAAAATATCCGTCTATACCCGCCCGTTTAGAGATAAAGGGTAATCATACCCGTTACCCGTTTATACCCGTTTATTATAGGGTCGCCCATTACCCGTCCGTTATATTTCATTAGAAAAATTCATTAAGTTCTACTCATAAACTACAGTCAATCTACTAAAAAATTAGATACTCATTTTCGTATTTTACAAATAATATAATAATTGGTAAAATAAAAATATGTAGTTAAAGGGTAAATGAGTTATTAATGGATAAACGGGTCTTTAATGGGTAAACGAGTAGATTAATACCCGTTATCCGTTTATACCCGTTATCCTATATACCCGCCCGTTTATACCCGTTTACATAAACGGATAAATAATACCCGTTACCCGTTTATGCCCGTTACCCTTTATAACCGGGTCATACCCGCCCGTACCCGCCCCATTTGACATATCTACCTCCGTCCCTATAAGTTTGTCCACCTTTTCGATTATTTGTGAGGAGTATAATAATCAAAGTGGACAAACATTATGGGACAGAGGGAGTAAGATTTAAGAAGATAATAAATATTTTTTCAAAACATGTAATTTTAGTCTTTAATTGATCAGATAATTAAGATTAAGTTGGTTTTAAATGAATTAGATTGTTTAATTTATGAAAAACATGGTGATTGGATTCAGCTATTATTGTAATTTAATATCATTTGTTGGTTATTAATAATCAACAATTTAAATTGTGAGTAAAACTATGTCCTTAATTTTTTTCCTTAATGGTGGAGACGGGATAAGTTCTAGAGGGACGTGTAATTTTTGTGAGACGGAGGGACATCATATCAATCATTGGTTCGATTAATCTAGCGGTTGAGATTAAAGTTAGTTTTAACTAAATTCGGCGGTTGGATTTGCAAAATGCAGGGGTGGTTGAAAGTGACGGTTATTAATATTAACTGTTAGATTGATGGAAATTGATGGACGAGATGATGTCTCTCTGTCTCACAAAAAATTGATGGTCCTTCTCGAACCCATTCCTATTGCTCAAACTATTCCATTTGTGAAAAAACTATATTTAAGATTGAGCTTATCAACACCTTGACTTGGATATAAGACAATTCAAATATCATATATATATTAAAAGAGAAGTATGATTGACACGTGTCGCCGTGTGAGCGATTTCGCCTACGTGTCATTTTTTTAGATTTTTGAATTCTTTTTGCTTTTTTCTGATTGGTTGGCTTTTTTATAAATCCTAAAAACCCTCTTATCCAATTTTTAAAAATTGATTACACACAAATTTAAATTTAACAATTTTTAAAAAATCAAGATTTATTCTTTTTTTAATTGCTTTTAAATGTCTTCAAATCATGTATTTTATCCAATGGTTGATGTTATTCAAATTAATTATATGTTAGAATCATAATATCCGATAGTTGTTAAGTGATGAATATATGTTCTTCAAATTTCAGATTTTAATCAAACACCCTGTTAGGATCCATTTGATTTTTCATTTGCAACTATTTTACAGTTAATTGTAGTACGTTTGACTTTTCAATATGGAAAAATTTAGTAAAAATATCTTATGATATGGAGTAATTAATGATTCCCATTAAAATTTAGTAAAAATATCTTATGATATGGAGTAAAATTATTTTGATTCCAATTTCAATGATTCCCATTAAAATTATAATATGTTGATGAAGAATCTTTCCTAATTCCTTTGTACATTTATGAAAGGTTTTCCTAATCAATATTTCTTTACACTCAAATATCAAATTTAAATTACTTAAAATTACTCAAAATATAACTTCACCCCGCACAAGGTGCGGGTAAATACCTAGTCATCATATATATATTAAAAGAGAAGTATGATTGACACGTGTCGCCGTGTGAGCGATTTCGCCTACGTGTCATTTTTTTAGATTTTTGAATTCTTCAAATCATGTATTTTATCCAATGGTTGATGTTATTCAAATTAATTATATGTTAGAATCATAATATCCGATAGTTGTTAAGTGATGAATATATGTTCTTCAAATTTCAGATTTTTTTAGATTTTGAATTCTTTTTGCTTTTTTCTGACCCTCTTATCCAATTTTTAAAAATTGGTTACACACAAATTCAAATTTAACAATTTTTTAAAAATCAGGATTTATTCTTTTTTTAATTGCTTTTAAATGTCCCCAAATCATGTATTTTATCCAATGGTTGATGTTATTCAAATTAAAAATAAAGGACTTGGTGACAGAATTCATGCCACTGTTAAAAAGGACTTGGTGACTAAGTTTGAACCCTTCTTGATTGAAGGGAAAACTAATATATTTACTAATTTCTCTTTGAGTGTCTCCATTGGTACGTACCGAACAACTAATCACAATTTTAAAATTGGTTTCCTGTCCACAACCCGCATCAAATCATGCGATGATGATCCTTTGAATCAGACTGGCCTTCAACCAGTCTGTTACAAAGGAATACTAAATGGTTCTCTCAATCCAGACTTCTTAGTTGGTGAGTAATTAAAATAATTTTTTTTAACATGCACTCACAATCCAGAATTTGACTAATTTTTTTTTGTGTGTTCAGATGTCATTGGGCAGATTGTTGAAGCTAGCCATCTCGAGGTTATCTCAGTTAATGGGAAAGATACTCATAAGATTTCCTTGGAACTCCGCAACACTGAGTATAAAAAAATTGCCTTTTCATTTTGATATCCTCAGTAATGCATAATATATTATTCGACTAAATGTTTCATTCTAATAAAAGTTTGCTCTCTTTATTCTTTATAGTGATGATCGCCTACCAATGGTATTGTGGGGTAACTTTGCTTTGACTGTGTCCGATGCTATTAAAGATCGTGGTAAAAATGCAGTCATTTGTGTCTTGAGGTTTGGAAAAATAAAAGTCTGGAAGGGTAATAACTTGATTCAGCAAGAAATCGTCTATGCTTATATCCCTGTAGTTTCATAACTGATGCTTCTTTTAAATGGAAACTTGCAGATCAACGTAGTGTGAGTAATGCATACAATGTATTAAAAGAGAAGTATGATTGGACACGTGTCGCCGTGTGAGCGATTTGGCCTACGTGTCATTTTTTTAGAATTTTGAATTCTTTTTTCCTTTTAATTTAATATCTTTGGATTAATTATTGCAATATTAAGTACAAAATATATTACAATAAATGTTTTTCCATTGACTTTTGATATGGAATTATATGCAATTAAGTTGAGAATACTTTGCAATTAACATGTACATAATTCAATTCTTAATATGGAATAATTTCAAAATGAAATATATTTTTACAATTTTTAATCAAAACACCCTGTTAGGATCCATTTGATTTTTCATTTGCAACTATTTTACAGTTAATTGTAGTACGTTTGACTTTTCAATATGGAAAAATTTAGTAAAAATATCTTATGATATGGAGTAATTAATGATTCCCATTAAAATTTAGTAAAAATATCTTATGATATGGAGTAAAATTATTTTGATTCCAATTTCAATGATTCCCATTAAAATTATAATATGTTGATGAAGAATCTTTCCTAATTCCTTTGTACATTTATGAAAGGTTTTCCTAATCAATATTTCTTTACACTCAAATATCAAATTTAAATTACTTAAAATTACTCAAAATATAACTTCACCCCGCACAAGGTGCGGGTAAATACCTAATTATGTTGATATAATCCAATTTTATTAGAAAATTGATAGCCTGTCCATTGAAATTAAATGATACTCTCAGTGTCCTAATTTGTTTATTGATTATTAAGGTATTTAAAAGTAACTAGTATTTTGATGCTCATATCTGTGTATGTATATTATAAATTTAAATAATTAATTATAACCAAATAAACATGGTTAGAGTGATAATTGAGAAAAATAAGGATAATTTTAGAATATAAAATTTGGTTTCACATATCACATTTTGCGTTTTAAATATTGCGTGGTTGCAAAGGATTAGGTTCAGGTGAGACGGCTAAATATGTGTGAAATCATAAGACATCATCTCATCTATTTATTTTATTAAATTTAACGTATGAGATTCAAACCACTTTTCTCAACCGCCCGTGTTTTGTGCATATTTGTCCCTCAATTTAATTACAAATGAATTAATCATAATCATTAAATTATTGAATTCAACGTTTAAGATTATGTCTTACCGTCTCACAAAATTCTTTTATCTCACAGAAACCCAACCCAGTTGTGGAAATTAAAAAACAGCAGGTAAATAAAAGATGTGTATGCTATCGGGAAAAAACAGAAGATGTGTATTAATGTTTCAGACAGAAATACTTCAATAATCGTGTCTAAATATTGTACAAGTCGACATTTTGTGAACAAACTCGGGACATAATTATAAGCATGTTTTGTATTGATGAATTAGCTGTTTGAAGTGATGTGTTATTTGTCAGATAAAAGTTTGTACTTAACCTTTATAATGGATCCTAATACATGCACTGACATCTACTACACCATCGAATACCGACTCATCCATAAACGCATATTCTCCAAACCCCACCCAAAAGTCTTGCCTAATGATAATTTACCATCGATCCAACACACCAAAGACTGAAGTAAGAGCAGCAGCCTCCTTATTGATCATCAACTCATGACGGAGCTCCGGCAAGGGTCAAAAACGACATGCAAGCCATGAAGACTTCACTGCCACCATTGACAAGCCATGGATCAACCCGAATTCAATGAAATATATGTATGGTTTTATAATAAAAAACCTTTATAATATTAATCGTTTACTATTCCCTATTTCAAAGAGCAATATCAGGATTTCAAGTTTCAAACAATCACATGCCACGTCACAAACTCAAACATAAATTCACAAGTGGACTTCTAAATGGGCCCCAACCATTTCACACGATGTCTACGACTTCTCTAACGCACTCTGTTCCTCTGATCCTCTGTAATATCTCGGCGACGCTATATACGTCGGCATATCATCTCCGGCCATAATCACAACAAATTTCTCCCTAAACCTCGCTTTCCTCGATCCCTCTCCTGTCCGATTGATACTCAGTTCATCCGCCGCCTCCAAATCTCTAACTCTCTGCTCATGTTCTGCTCTGTCTACCCGAGTTTTATATTGCCAGTATGATAAAATCAGGAGTAGTAAAGCGACGGTGATTAGCATGCTGACGGCCGCCATTCCGCCTAATAAGTAGGCGACTGGAGACAGCCATACCGAGTGGTGCGATGGAGATGACGCCGGTGGTGGTGATGAACCCGACGTCCTGATTGCGCTCATCGCTGATTGTGAAGAGTCGGTTTCTGGGGTTTTTGGGTGGCGGATTTTGATGGGTTTTTTTGGTGTTGGAAGATGGAGAGGCCTTCGCGATTTTCGAGTTTTGTTGATGAATTTGAGAAGCTGAGATCGAAATTGTAGGCTGGGGTTGGGGTGTGATTGTATTTATTCTTTGAGTAAATTACTGTAAACCACCTTTATATTGGTTGTATTTTGACAAAATCACCTCTATAAAAAATATATACTTAATAACATCTTTATACTATCATTTATTGCCAAAACACACCTTTTGAGAAAATTACTTAAAATCACCTATATATTAATCACATTTTCATAAAACCACTTATATATATATTACTTAAAATCATCTATATATTAATCACATTTTCATAAAACCACCTATATACATAATAAGTTCACAGACTCTAACACAAACCGGCAGTGGAGTGAGTAATGCAATTGTCAATGAAAAAATTTTCTTGGTAAAATTAGTACACTATTTTTAACCTGATTGATACTATGTACGTACTCGTGATGATGAGATGAATTTGATTGTTATGAATTTGTGTGGTCAGGAAGTTGAATATGCATCGGAGGTTATGCATTTGATGTTATTTTAGTAATGTCATTTTTTCTATGTTTTGTGTTGTTTAGATATATTTAAATAAAGTTTTAAAAGAAAACTTAACACTGTTTATCAAAGGTGTATTCTGACAATAAAGATAGTATACTGGTGGTTTGCAGAAAATAATTTGTATACAGGTGGTTTTGTCAAAATACACCAAACATAAAGGTGGTTTTAAGTAATTTTCTCTTCTAAATAATATGTATATAGGTGGTTTTATGAAAATGTGATTAATATATAGGTGGTTTTAAGTAATATGTATATAGGTGGTTTTATGAAAATGTGATTAATATATAGGTGGTTTTAAGTAATTTTAACAAAAGGTGTGTTTTGGAAATAAATGATAGCATAAAGGTGTTATTAAATATATATCTTTTATAGAGGTAGTTTTGTCAAAATACACCCAAAATAAAGGTGGTTTACAGTAATTTACTCTTATTCTTTTTCCAGGGACTATTTTGTAAATAAGAAAGAGTGTTAATTCTTTAGTCGGACGGTTATACCCTTTTCCATGGGTCCCACAATTCTCAATGCTGCTATCTGATTGGCTGTGATGAATCTATCCGTCACAGTCAGCACACTTTACGAATCCGAACAAGCAAGCAGCTTCGTGAACCAACAAACACAAAACAGACAAACAACTCTCACTTTTCCTGAACTCGTCGAAATCGAAACCTTAAAAAAATCGCATCAAAATCCGACGAAATCGGCGATCAGTTGGATCAAGTGAATCACGCTGTGATCGATTAATGGTTGGATGAGAAGGTTTATTAGGGTTTGGGTGGAAGAGTGTGGTCGAGTTGATTGGGGAGGTTTGTGGAGTTGTAGATGCATGTTTGGGGAATAAGTTTGGATCTCGATTCGATTCTGAAATTATTTGATTACATCTTTTTTGATTCTGTGCGGGTTGGTTTACGTGGTGAAGAACGCCGCGTCGAAGTACTTCGTCGTCGACGCTAGCTTCGAAGGCGGTGGCGGTGGCGGTGGTGGCGAGTCCTCTGGCGCCGGGATCAGAGTGGAAAAAGAGTCTGGTGGTATAATTAGGGTTGATAGGGAAATGACGGTGGATATGTCTTGTGTTGTTTGTGGTGAGATTGGGAAAAAGCAGTGTTCTTTGTGTAAAGCCGTCCGCTACTGGTAAGGGTTTTGCTTCAATTATTAATCTTTCTGATGTATGGAGGACAATGCGGGTGTGAATTTTGTGGATAAGTTGATTTTTAGTGATTTGTTTGGGGTGCGGAGTGTGGGGCATATAGATATATGAGTTGAATTTGATAATCTACTTCTATGTTCTATTTTGCAGCAATGTGAAGTGTCAAGCGGCGCACTGGCGTTCGGGGCATCAGAAGAACTGCAAGAAGGATGTGGTGGCTAATAGTACTCAGAGTTCTCAACTGAAGAAAGTAAGAACTTTATCATTCATAATTAGATATTTAGGGATATTACAACAGGTCATTTTTAATTACTTGGTGAGATATATTGATAAGGATACCCGTTAGGAATCCAGTTAGCTTAGGTACAGTTTTTAAAGTTCAATGATATAAGATGAATCATGAATCCGCCTATGTAACTTTAAATTGGTGATCATTTATGTGTACCCATTATCTGAAGGTTTCAAGTGACCTTTCTCAGGTTCTTTTCCCGTATGATGAATTTTTGAAACTTTACAACTGGAATAGCCCGGGATTTCCTCCTTGTGGGCTTTTGAATTGCGGAAACAGGTTCATTTTTCCCAGTTCTATTGATATTCTCAATCTTAGGTATACCTCAATGTGTATGTATGACTGAAGTTGCTCACCATCTTTTATGCAGTTGCTTTGCTAATGTGGTTCTTCAGTGTCTTACCTATACAAAGCCATTGACGGCATACTTGCTGGAAAAGGGTCATAAATTGGAATGTAATATGTGGAACTTTAAACTCCCCCTATTCAATGTGACTCTCCTCTTAAGAATTTTGTTCGACATACTGTCATTTTTGTAATAACATGGCTATGTTTGTGTTTTTGTATAAGCCTTCACAATTTTGTTGTTTGATTTTCAGGTAAAAAGAACGGATGGTGTTTTCTATGTGAATTTGAAGCTCATGTAGAAAGAGTTAGCAAAAGTAGACGAGCATTTTCACCAGTTAATATTTTGTCAAAGTTACCTCACATTGGCGGTAATCTTGAGTTTGGTGACCAAGAGGATGCTCATGAGTTCATGAGGTTCGTTATATTCACTATATTCTGCGATTATATTTCCATTTTTTAAGAAAAAGTCACCAAGATCATGTCTTTATACAGGTTTGCTATTGATAGCATGCAATCTGTGTTCCTTGATCAGTTTGGTGGAGAGAAGGCACTGCATCCGAGCTCTCGAGAGACAACTCTCATACAATATATTTTTGGTGGTCACCTTTTGTCTCAGGTATTTTTTCATCTGAAGAAAAACACAGCCTTTTCTTTAGCTGACTTTGTGTCATGATATAAAATATTAAAATAAACTAAATTCACTAAATGCATTCAATCTGATCAAATTCTCGTGGTTTTGTCATTTTTTTTTTATTTTATAAAAGGGATTATCGGAATTCACTCCTATCCCATGACTCGAACCCGAGACCTATTGGCACAGGTAGTGGGTGCCTAACCACTAGGCCAACCCCACTTCGTCTGGTTTTGTCACTAAATGGTTTTGTCATTTGGGCATTAAACTTTTAACATGTTACTGTTATGTATTACAACTTAATGGAGAAAACTGGCGATGGCGTTTCCTATTTTTAAATTTCTTGCTGAGAAATATTCACTACAATATGTGGAATCTATGTGTGATGTTTTATTTTCCAATTTCAGGTGAAGTGTATAACTTGCAGTAAGGTTTCGAATCGGCTCGAGAGTATGATGGATTTAACTGTTGAAATTCATGGGGACAATGATTCTTTAGAGGACTGCTTGGATCAATTTACGACTCCAGAGTGGCTTGATGGGGAGAATAAGTATAAATGTGATGGGTAAGTTGTCTTTCTGATCCGCCTTTTACCAAGCGTTAGTTCAGTTGGATATCATGTGTATAGTGAACATTTAGCTGTTATATTGAATCGAAGTGCGTCATTACCATGCAAAAATTATTTCATATATATGCAGAATATAACCCCAAAACTATGCAACTCATTTGTTAGTGTTTTCAACAGATGCAATGCGTATGTCAACGCAAGGAAGCGTTTATCTATTCACCAGCCACCAAATATTCTGACTATTGCATTGAAAAGATTCCAGGTGATGTGCAAGTACATGTTTTATTTTTACAAAATTGCCCTCGTTGGATTCATATGAATCATTTATTCTTCCAAGAATATTTGTTTTTATCTAGGCTGTTGACATTCGCTTCCCTGTCCGTAATAATTTATAGAGTGGAAGATTCGGAAAACTCAACAAGAGAGTGACCTTTCCTGAAACCTTAGACCTTAGCCCTTACATGACAAATTCAGAAGATGGTACAGATGTGTACAACCTATATGCAGTTGTGGTTCATATAGACATGCTAAATGCATCTTATTTCGGGCATTATATTTGCTACATCAAGGATTTCCGTGGAAACTGGCATAGAATCGATGACTGCAAGGTAATTTTCACTCTCTGAAGAACTTACAAAAAGGAAAATGTGTTGCATATATTGTTCGTTCATAAATCAACTCATATTATTCGATATCTTTTACAGCTCAGTATGCTGAATCATATTGCCATTGGGAAACCCCTAATCTTTCTTCCTTTTTTTGTTCAGGTTGTCGATGCGGATGTGAATGAGGTACTTTCAGCTGCAGCTTATATGTTGCTATATTGCAGGTAAAATGATATCTGCAACTACAGTAAGCTTTATGTAATATGCAAGTTCTATTTTGGAGCTCAGCAAGATAACATGAAATGATTTCAACTGTTTGCTCGAACGACTTTCCTTCGCTTCTACAATTTTATTTTCTCGGCCACAAATGTTAGTTGGATGCTTTACTGTGTATTGAAAATTGTGGGTCTCATATTTATGGATATGTGTGGAATTGTGCACTTCTCGGGTGAGGACAGTACGTATGTATTTCTTATTTACTAATAATGGGATGATATATTTACAGAAATCGTCCCCGGGAATCACACCAAATGCCTTCTGAACCTACCAAGGACCCAGGGACAGTTGAAAAGTTAGAAAGCTGCTCAACATCATTTCAAAAAGTTTCTACAAGTTCATCAACTAGTGCCAACAATAGCTGGGGTCATCACATACCTGTTAAGCCACCTAGTGCCTGTGAGTACGGGGACCTGAGAACACAAGATGAAGCGACGAATAAATACTTTAGCACTGAACACGTAAATAGTCGAACACACAGCTTGTCCCCATCCAATGGAGTCGTTTTTGATAATGAACACTCTGATGAAGTCTTTGATTCAGGATGTAGTTCATCGACCAATAAAGTTTCATTAACTAATGGCAATGGGCACCAAAGATTCCTAGAGGATCTTAATGATGCCAGTGATCCCCTGGAGAAATGTGATGGAGTTGGCCTCACGCAGGAGAAAATTGGTGATCTAGAGCAGGCTGAAAAGTGCCCAGATAAAAGGAAAACGGAAGTTGATGCAGATAGTGGGCTTACTGATGTATGCAACACGGATGGAACAAAGCAAAAGAAGGACATTCGTGAAGAGGTTTTCAGACGCGGGTTCCTTAATCAAAATGGAAACACGCTGAAGAAGAAGAAGGTGAACAAGAATGTAACTGATCCTCTTCCAGAAGACTCTATGTTCAAGAATGGTAACTGTTGCTCTTCCACTGCTGATGCTCCTTGTTCTGTTGGAACCTCATTTAAAGAGAAAATTGGCAGTGACACAGAAGAAATGTTATGTGTAGGTGTAAAAGGGCATATGAACATGTCTACCTGTGTAGGCAAGATTAGGGATCAAGAGGTGATAGGTAGTCTTCATCCCGCTATTGGTCGGCCTTCGAAGTCTTCTGACGAAGGAAAATGCGATCCTGACGAAGATGAACTTCGCTGCAATGGAAACTATTATTCTGCTGACTCTACCGAATGTGAAAAGAACATTCAGTTGATGCGGAGGTAACACCATGCTCACCCAAGGCTGAACATTTGTCAGCAAATGGTAGTCCAGAGGGCATGTATGACGACTCCATCTCTGATAACAACAACGGATCTCCTTCCTGTATGTCTTCTTCAGATGGGAAGTTTTTCTCCAAAGAGGGAAATGAAGGGAGAAATGAAGGGAGGGACTTGAGTTTAGCATAAAAAACTAATGGTGCGTCCACTTTGAAGGAATGAAATGCATTTTGTGAGAATGAAATGATGAATTTGGACATAATTTTATTTTAGATTCATTTTTTCATTCAATTTCAAATGATTCCATTCCGACGAAGTGGACGCACCATAAGGGTTCTCCTTCAAGCATTTCATCTTTGTCTTGAGTGAGGTTTTGCTCTGATGGAAACCGGCCAATTGGAATGCTTACAGTTACAGATGCTAAATTGAAATTATATTGATACTTGTGATTTTAGTATTGCTGGATATTCATTCCTTAGACATGATTCGATTGAAAATGTCATCGATGAGTTGAAGTACCTCATCAAAACGGATATTCTAAGTATGACAGCCTCTTAATGCTTCTCAATAGAAAATCACACTGCTATCACACGTCATCGTCCAGAGTAATATAATAAATTTGATACTATTTTCTGCTTCTTTCAACCCTCTTTTGTTAATAAGATGCTCTGTCAGGATTATAAATTACCAACTAAACAAATTCATACAAAATAAAAATATCCTAAAACTACTCTAAAAAGAAGAACAAATTTGACAGAGAAACGTCCGGAATGCGGAATCCCTTTTCAACCAATGTGAAACTCTGCTAGGGACAGCCGAGCGGCAGCCTATAACACTGCCGCCAAAAGTATAGATTTCATTAGGTAATTGCAGCAAATACCAACAGCACCCTGCATTGGCTAAAAGCTTAGAGCGAGTGCACCTTCTATGGAGAATTCCCAACACAAATAGCTTTTTGTCAATAGACCTAGATAACTCCAAGTTGAAGCCACAATTGCAAAGACAAAAAGCTCACTGTGGACTCTAAAACCTCAAATAGTTATTTGAAAAGGAGCATACTGTGGTTCCTTTATAAACATAAGATACAAATGATATACCTGACAGAAGCAAGACGTGGTCAAATGGTGCTGCACAGGACTGCCAATACAATTTGAGGCGTGTGCAACAACAGGACTGCCAATACAATTTGAGGCGAGTGCAAACAATGAGTGAAACATAAAACAAACAGAAGCTTCTAATGGCGAGAGCCGAGAAGCTGTGTTCCACAGACATTCAATTGGGAGTTTCTTAAATAATGCAGCAGGAAACCAAATCGCAGAGAAGAGTAGGAGCACATAATGAGGGAGCAGAAGCACGCGAAACCTCACACAAAAAACAAAAGAGCAACGAAACCTTAGCATAACATTCAGTACATCAATAATACAAAACATAGAATAGACTTCAAGAGTAGTGTACTAGATATGAAACCTAAAAAGGCAACTGACCAAATAGAAAAGTAAAAGACATAATTCCGCACCAAAGTGAGAAAACTAGTCCAAATCCAAAGACCGAAGCAGCCAGACTGGCTGGTTACACAATAGTCGATATGAAGCCAAGCAATCTAAAGACACTCCAAACAAATGGAAAACCCTTCTCAGCAACCAAATCAGCATTGCAAAATGGAATACTTAGCTTCTGCTTCTACGGCGATCTCTCAGTCCATTTCTGCAAGAGATAGCAAAGCATTGATGTTTGAGTATTCAACCAAAAGCCAATACACAAAACATTATGCAGATTCATATATCTGTATCAAAACAAAGCATTACAGAAGCAGACAAAATGCAGCCAGACAAGATATATTAACTAGTACTTCAGACTCATAAGCAACATTTAAAAGCATAAAGTGACTGTGACCAGTCCTAAAACAGTATAGTTTTTTTTCTAAAAATGAAAGGAAAAGGATTAATCACTCTTCAACAGAAAAACAATAAAGATAAGAAAAGGGGACAAAGACAATGTCAATTTACCCATTGCTGTATACTTCTTCACGGCCACGATACGGTGGGGGAGATCTACTATAACTTCTACGACGAGGAGATGGACTGCGGCGCTTTGGGGAGCGGCCACGAGGACTGTAGCTCCTGCATCAAGAAAGGAAGAGAGAACAAATTCATTTATAAATAGTGGTTGGCACAATGAAAATTGCAACAATCAAGACACCACTCTGACAGAGAAGATTTCTGTTATACATTATAAGATTGTCTCGAGTCAATATTTGAGCCACCAACAAGATATATATGTAGCCAAGCGAAACTAAAAAACCACGTTAACCACACCTGCGTCCGTAACTTGGGCTACGTCGATACCGCGGGCTACGAACAGGGCTGCGGCTACGACGCCTTGAGCCACCACGTGAACGACATTCACGGGCAAAATGACCAGGCTCGCCACATTCGTAACACTTCAGGTCAGAACCTCCACGCCCTCCTCCACGGCCACCTCCATCACCGCCTCTGGAATTATGAGAAAGTTCGACTCTCCAACCATTTTTGCCTGTCAGTACACGCATGTCTTCAAGCATTAAATAATGTGCCACTAATTTTTCCAACTTGAAAAATAAATAAATGAGGCATATTTACAGTGATATGAGAAACTGATCAGCCAAACATAGAAGAGTAGCAGCAAGTCAGAATACGATAAAACACACCTGAACCCTCAACTTGCACAATTAGTAGTGTAAATTACACATACAATACGTCAATATAGGTAAAATGGTTTGCAACTACGAAGAAAAGAAATGCAATTAAAAAGAGGTATAATAATACCATCTAATTCACGAATAGCATCCTGTGCATCTCTGCGGTCATCAAAGTCTATAAATGCATAGCCTGGAGGTCTTCTTGCTACCCACACACTAAGACAAGTAAAAAATTTAAACATGATCAGTTTTATAGACAAATAATTTTTTTCTTTTACACCCTGAGTGCAAAAGTAATGAATTTAACACACACTGTCGAATTCCAAAATAAAAGTAAATGCAAACATAACTCTCTTATTTAAAAAACTTTTTTACCTTCTGATCACTCCAAAAACACGAAACTCATCCTCAAGGTCTCTCTCAGTAACTCGTGGATCCAGATTTCCAACATAAACACGAGACATCTTGAACACCTGCATGAAAAGTAAAAATCTTTCAACGAAAGAAGGAACAGCATCACTCAAGGCAAATGTTAAGGGTTATGCAAATCACACCAATTGCACACTCCAACAACACTACACATCAGTAAAAACTCACCATCAACATCCTCCAATCTCACAAATCAGTTACGTAAACAAACCAATCAAAACATGCAGACACGAATCAAGCCAAAAGAAACCGCACAAAACTACAAGTCCCGCTTTACAACCAGGTCAATATGCGATAAATCAAAAATCGTCACACATCGACTGAATTCAAAACTAGAAAAAAATCGGCAGGAATCAGTGGACACCTGAAAATTTTCGATTCACTGGCCAAGTCGCCTTCCTCGCCGATCACCGGTCCTCCGATTCTCGATTACGATTTGGGAATTGGAACCTTCTCGAAATTAGGGCTTCCGGGTATATAACGGCAGTTGGAGACGGCAACGAGGCCCAGTCAAAAACTGTTAATTCCACAACAGTCCCTAGATTTTACAATATTTATAACAAAACCCTACGTAAGCCGGTCCAATTTATGACGGTCTATTTACTGGATCTATTGAGGCCCGGTCCAATAAGCAACTCTAGGGTTTAGATTCAATAAATTGGCAAAATTATGTAATTTTGGTTAAGGTTCATTCAAAACTATATAATTATAATAAAAAATATTAAAATAATATCATTTTAATACTCGCATCAAATAACAACGCATTATCAGATCTTAAACGCAATAAATGTGCGTGCGAATTACAAGTCACACAACTCACAAGTGTTTTTAGCATCTAACTCTAACCTACCAAACTTTATGAAATTAACCAAATTCTAAGAATTGCAGTTGGGACACCCAATGAAGAGATTCATGTTATAATTAGGTGTAATATGAAACGTGGAGCAATCCAATACCTACGACTCATTGAAAATGAAAACCCTAATTATAAAATGCAACCTTATTTAAACTTATAATGTTTTAATATATTTTACATTAAAGATAAAATGAGCATTAAATTGGAATGTTTTTTGCAATGCTTTTGGTACTAAATGTTTTTATAAAAGTGTAAAAATGAGCAAGATACATGAAACAAAAATTGAGAATTGATTCGACAATTTATTGTGCATGACTTTGTTATCTGAAACACAATTCACATTTAGCTTAAGGATTACTACTTCACTAACTTTGAGTAATTAAATGCATTCCCTTTTGTGAAATTTAATAAATATATTTTTCAAATTAAATGTATTATATTGCGTTCCTTATTGGCAAAAATGTGCAATTTCCTTTTTAATTTAATTTATTTCTGATTAAATATATTTTTCACATTAAATTTATTATATTGCGTTCCATATTTTTATTAAATTGGATACAATTCATGAAATATTAAAAGAATTAAAATGATGTCATTTATAAAATGTAAACATTCTTATTTTGTTTAATAAGAAACAGTAAAATACACAAAATAATCCACTTGTGCTAAAAATATAAAATTCGCAATTGACTTCAATCGGGCCCGCTTTGTCAATATTTGGGAAATTACAAAAGACCCCACAACAACACGCATAATGATTTAAGCCCAAACACAATCGGACGGCTCAGATAAAATTAATCATTTTAAGCAATCAACACATCAATTTCCAATTCTACCCTTCACTCTCATTCACTCGGTCTTCCGAAATTCGTGGGTGTTTTCGTCAATAGCGATCCATTTAAAGGGACAATATTCGTAAATAGGTAATAGTTAGAGGACGTATTTGAAAGTTTCCGTCACCGTGAACAATTTAACGGCAGCCGGAATATTTACCGACCGACGAAGGCCAGATCGAAAATCTCTATATATAGCCATCGACCACAACCAAATGTCTTCACAAATTGATTACATCTCTAATCTCGAATAAGAGACTCTGTGACGTTCTTCGCGTGTCTCTGGCCTCCTCTGTATCCAATATTTCCTCCGCCGCCGTTGAATTTAATTTTGATTTGGACAATAATTTTAGTATCGAATTCGAGCGGATTCTGACGTAGAACAGGTACGATTCGAACCTTGGATTGTGTGAATTTGATGATGGATTGGTGATTGGGAAGGATTGTGATAGATCGGGTTAGAGGAATTGGGAGTGGATTGGGATTGGGTGGTTGGTGAGCTTAATCGTGGAAACGAGTATGCCTTGTTTGTGTGTTTGCGTGTCTGCTGCGTTTGTTGATTGATGGTTTAAGTGATTGATTGGGATCTGAGGTTGGAAAGATGTTTGGGATGCTTTGTGGATTTGAGTTGGAATCTGGAGATTGGATAGAACCCTAGAAATTTGGGATTAGGGTTTTGTTGATTTGAGTGGTTTTTGTAGTTCGTATGATGAATTGTGTTTGATTTAGGGTTGATGATAGCTTTGGAAAGTGAGGGCACTGCTTTAGGGTTTTTGATTTTATCTATAAGTAGTTAAATTGGTTTTAGATTTTGCTAAGTGGTCTATGGTTGTTTTGTACTGTGCTTGGTCAGCGGTTGTTGTAGATGTAACTTAGGCATAGACAAGCTTTGCTTCCTGTCATCTTAATATATTCATTGTTGCTTGTGATTCTGAACATCATTTGCTCTTGTAATTCGAACAACCTTTCTAATTTTGCAGGAGCCACAAGGTTCTTGCATTTACAGTTCAAGGGCAAAATTGTTATGTGTTGTGCACTTTCTGTCAATAAGAGAAATCTTGAAGTGTTTTCTGAGTTTGGTTATTGTGACACCTTGGTGTTTATGCTGATACATATGAAATGGGTTCTAGAGGAAAGATGCTGTTTGATCTCAATGAGCCCCCAGTTGATGATGATGTAGAGAATGAGGACTTGAGTTATCTACAACCTCAAAAGGCAGTCCCGTCTGTTCCCCCTTCTTCAAGTTTGGTTTCTAGTAATGCTGGCCCTTCAGCTCTCGCAAACAACCATGCATTTTATCACGCTTCATCGGTTTCTGGCTTCCAGCCATTTGTTCGGCAAAAGACTATTGGTACCTCTGAAACTGCTGAACCAAAAGCTTCTTTAGAAGTGAATAATGGCTCTGTCACTGTACTACATTCTGATAATGGCGGAGATGTGAAACCCGAACCGCTTGGAGAAATCAACTCTACAGATGGTCATGGTGCCGAAAAGGAAGAAGGTGAATGGTCGGATGCAGAGGATGCAGAGGATACTTCAAATGCAGTGGTAGTACTGATGTTCCTGATCAGTCAATGAGTAGCATTGACAAAGCAACGAATGGGGTGGCGACCCTCGCGGCAGATAAAAACGTGGATGATGACAAAAGCAATGCCTTATCAGCAGTTGATTCTGGTCCACAGGACCTTAAAAGCAGCAATAGTAACTTAGAAGGGACAATCAAGGGTGATTTTTCTATAGATGGTCAGGAAGAACAAAGCTCAGTTAGGAAACGCGAGATCAAAGGGGTCGAGGCTAGTCATGCACTACGATGTGCAAATAATCTTGGAAGCAAGAGTAAGCTTGACCACCAGAAAGAAGCAATGTTAGGGAAGAAACGGAACAGACAGACCATGTTCCTGAAATTGGAAGACGTCAAACAAGCAGGGCCTTTGAAAACTTCTACTCCACGTCGCCAGAATTTCCATTCACCTGTCGTTACCCGGATTGTCAAACAAAATCAGACCACATCTTCTGGTTCTGAACTCAATGGGGAAAAACTTAGCCAGCCTCCTACAAAAATTCAGAAACTGGCTGATAGGACCTGTGATGAGGGTAGCACTAATGTTGATTCTAGCGACTCTAATACAGAGTGTGATGGTGGCTCAAATTCAGGGCTTTCAGCTAGACATAGAAGGCAAGGTTCCAGTGATATGCTGCCAAAAGTACAGCTACCTCCGATAGTAAGACAAGGAATTTCGAAGCATCCCTCTGATGCCAAGGAATTAAAAAGTCCCCAGGTTCTTACTAAAAAAGCATCCATCTCCCAGACTTCAATTGATAAACTGGGAAATAAGAAGCTTCCCCCCAAGAAACCTGTAACAAGCAACCTGCAGTATCAAGATACATCTATTGAGAGGCTAATAAGAGAGGTCACAAACCATAATTTCTGGCATCATCCAGGTAGTACTTGTTCTGAAATTTCTCCTTTTGTTTTTTATAATGTTGAGTTATAGCATTCACTGGAATAGCGAATTTTGCTCATGTCAATTATTAGTTAGATTTCGAGCTGCGTTTATATATATGTTATGTGTGTTGCAATTGTTGCTATGGGATTTTCTCTCCTTCATTTCCCAATGTTAACTATCAACTTTACAAATTATAAGCATTGTTTTAAAATCATTAGTTATACTGCTAGTAAGATTAGTGTCTTGTTGGATCTTGATTGAAGTGGACTGCTCCCTAAGTGTATGTATGGAATGTATGGTTATATCATAGTAATCATTTTATTTCTTTTACTAGAGGAGACTGAATTCCAGCGTGTTCCTGGTCAGTTTGAGTCGGTCGAAGAATACATCAGAGTATTTGAGCCATTGTTATTCGAGGAGTGTCGAGCTCAGCTTTACAATACATGGGAAGAGTTAACCGAGACCAGTTCAAGGGATACTCAGCCCATGGTACAAATAAAAACCATTGAAAGACGCGAAAGAGGTGACCTTTTAGTACTCATTTATTCTGTTTATACAGATAAGAATATTGGTCAATAGCCGATAGATAACGTTCGGATGTTTTTATAGGATGGTTTGATGTTGTGGTTCTTCCGGTTCATGATTGCAACTGGTCTTTTAAAGAGGGAGACGTTGCTGTTTTATCAACTCCTCGACCTGGTTCAGGTTTGTTGCTAAATAGAAAACTAGCCTCTTTGATGGCCAGCTTACTATCTGTCTCTCTGATTACTTATCTAGTTGGCCACATTTTTATATTTCAGTGAGATCAAAGAGGGGCTACTCTGGATCACATGAAAATGACAAGGAGATTGAGGCCATTGAGCGAGTAGTTGGTACTGTACGGCGTCATGTTCCTATTGATACTCGTGATCCCCGTGGGGCTATTCTTCACTTTTACGTAGGGGATTCCTACGATTCAACCAAGTTAGTTTTCGTTTCTTTAACGTGAAATGTGCAAATTTCCTTAGTTTGCTGTTATAGCTCTATCACATTCAAGTATAGTGTTTCGGTTGACATATTCGGATGAATTATCATGCGCCTTGCCTCATCTTTCAATGTTGGTTGCTAAAATTCTTATCTTCTTTCGTTATCCCTTGTCTGTGCAGCAATGGTGATAAGGACCACATTCTTAGTAAACTACAGCCTAAAGGCACTTGGCAACTTACCGTGCTTGGTTCTCTAGCCACCACACAACGTGAGTATGTAGCTTTACATGCATTCAGGCGTCTTCACAGTCAGGTAATAGCCATAATTTTTCATGTTTTATATTGTTTTATTTTTCACAGTCGGGCATTTTTTGATGCTTAGACACTATTTGTAGATGCAAACAGCAGTTCTTCAACCGAGCCCTGAACATTTTCCAAAGTATGAAGAGCATCCTCCTGGTATGCCAGAATGCTTTACGTCAAAATTTGTTGATCACTTACACAAGTCATTCAATGGACCACAATTAGCAGCAATTCAATGGGCGGCAATGCACACAGCTGCTGGGACGGTTGGAGGGACAACGAAGAGACAAGATCCTTGGCCGTTTACTCTTGTCCAAGGTCCTCCAGGTACAGGGAAGACTCATACTGTATGGGGAATGCTGAACGTCATACATCTTGTCCAATATCAGCATTATTATGCAGCTCTACTTAAAAAATTAGCTCCGGAAAGTTATAAGCAACCAAATGAGAGTGGATCTGAAAACGCTGCTTGGGGGTCAATTGATGCAGTTCTCCAGAGCATGGATCAAAATCTCTTAAGGACTCTTCCAAAACTATGTCCCAAACCTCGTATGCTAGTCTGTGCTCCTTCCAATGCTGCAACTGATGAGCTCCTTTCACGTGTTCTGGACCGCGGGTTTATCGATGGGGAGATGAAAGTATATAGACCTGATGTTGCTCGTGTAGGGGTAGACTCGCAAACTCGAGCTGCTCAGGCAGTATCTGTTGAAAGGAGAACTGAACAACTTCTACAGAAGAGCCGTGATGAAGTGTATGGATGGATGCAGGAGTTAAGAAGTAGGGAAGCTCAGCTATCTCAGCAGATTGCATGTCTTCAAAGAGATTTAAATGTGTCAGCTGCTGCTGGTAGATCACAAGGCTCAGTTGGTGTAGATCCTGAATTTCTTTTGGCTAGGGATCAAAATCGGGACACATTACTTCAAAATCTTGCAGCTGCAGTTGAAGCAAGAGACAAGAATCTTGTTGAAATGTCACGTCTGCTAATGTTGGAGGGGAAATTTCGCCCAGGCGTGGGCTTTAATCCGGAGGAAGCTCGTGCAAATCTTGAGGCAAGTTTTGCTAATGAAGCTGAGATTGTTTTCACCACCGTTTCAAGCAGTGGTCGCAAAATTTTTTCTCGTCTTACGCATGGTTTTGATATGGTTGTGATTGATGAGGCAGCCCAAGCCAGTGAAGTGGCTGTTCTTCCACCACTTTCACTTGGTGCAGCTCGCTGTGTTCTTGTTGGGGATCCTCAACAGCTTCCTGCGACAGTAATCAGCAAGGCAGCTGGTTCTTTGTTATATAGCAGAAGTCTATTTGAGAGGTTCCAGCAAGCAGGCTGCCCCACCATATTACTCTCAGTTCAGTACAGGATGCATCCTCAAATCCGTGATTTCCCCTCTCGGCATTTCTACCAGGGCCGTCTTACGGACAGTGACAGTATTGTCAGTCTACCAGATGAGAAATACTACCAGGACAAATTATTGAAGCCTTATATTTTTTATGATATAACACATGGGCGGGAATCTCATCGAGGAGGTTCTGTTTCTTATCAGAATATACACGAAGCTCAATTCTGCCTCCGTTTGTATGAGCATCTCCAGAAAACAATTAAATCTATGGATTTGGGTAAAGTGTCTGTAGGTATTATCACACCATATAAGCTGCAACTGAAATGCCTTCAGCGAGAGTTTGAAGATGTTCTAAAGACAGATGATGGAAAAGATATATACATTAATACTGTGGATGCTTTTCAAGGCCAGGAGCGAGATGTTATCATTATGTCTTGTGTAAGGGCATCAAGCCATGGCGTGGGCTTCGTTGCAGACATTCGAAGAATGAATGTTGCCCTCACTCGTGCAAAACGGGCACTTTGGGTATGATAATCTAGTTTTTAATTACTCATATGAAAATTATCTGATATTAATGTTACCTTTTATGTTTTTAATGGATGTTGGGACTGAATTCATTGATGCTCATATTCGTCAAAATACTTTCCAGGTTATGGGAAATGCAAATGCCCTGGTGCAATGTGATGACTGGGCTGCATTGATTACCGATGCTAAAGATAGGAACTGTTATATCGACATGGATTCTCTGCCGAAAGATTTTCTTATGCCCAGAGGCTCTGGTCACACTTCTTTGCAAGGAAGGTTGCCCTCGCACTCAAGAGGCTTCAGAACTGTACCAAGGCATAGACTTTTAGACCGTCACGTGGATTCAAGATTAGGAACACATACAAAAGATGACAATCCTGTATTCAAGAATGGGAATTACCGGCCTTCAAAGCCACCAGCGAATAACTAAAAGAGGAATAGGTATGTGGGATGGAATTATAAATGCCCTATTAACACCTATTGGCACAGCTTCAGTGGGGATGCTGGGGGTCAACAGTGGCTACAATCGTGCTGCCGCGCTGATCCACATGGCTTAACCTTGATAAACGCGACACTGCTATAATTGATTCACCTTGTGGCAGTGTTTGGTCATATCAAGAGCTTCCATTCAGATATTTGTTCTCGAACTGGTGAGAACAAACAGCTGGTTGTTGTGAGCCGGCTAAGGGGACTGTCTAATTGGGGTGCCAAGAGATCAAACTCAAATTCTAAATAGCCAAAAATTAAGAAAAAGAAGGATGCATGCCTACTTGATATGCTTGCTCTGCTATCAGTCACCTCAAGTGTCCTCAGAGAATGGAAGCTACAATGATTCTTACACGAGCTTTGGAGGTACTTGATTTGGTTAATGGTGTTTGTCTCAGTATTGTGTGTAGTTCTTAGAGCACATCACATATGACTTTTCTGTTTGGCAGTTGCGAGCTTCGGATGCAGTATGCCCAGTGGCACACGCTAGGAATGGGATGGTTTTGTTTTTGAAACAGACAAAGGTGTTGTGCGTGGTGATTATAAACAAACAAATTCAAATATTGACGAGAGCATTACAGAAGAAATTTACATAATGGTATACAAGATAAATAATATGGTTGTACCAGTCCAGTTATTTTCCTTTGTTCATTTAGTATATATGCTGCACAAGACCAGTTTTATTAATTTGCAAACTAGTAATTGATTTTAATGTTTGTTAGCATCAGAAGATTTTGTAAAAATAAAGAATCATTTATTTATTGTTCATGTGACAATTATCAAACAATTACCTATTCTTAATTTCTTATATTGAATATGACACTTTGTCTAAAAATCTTAGTTATACTCATTGAAATGTCTTTCGTGTGCTGCTCAAGTTACATTGTAATTATCCGTAGACAAGTTTGCATTTTTATTTTGTTTGAAAGTTTTTGGTTTATTCATGTTAATGAAGATGGGTTAGTTTGATAACTAGTCAGCTGGATTATTAAATACATGAGCAGTAATTAGTCACTTCAGTTTAACTTAAAATAGAAAGGCTAACGACTACTGAAAACCGTAATTTTAACATTAAAACACAAACGCTAACAACTTCTGTAATGTTAACAACAAAACACCAACAACTCTTAAAACCGTTAAGTTTTCATGAAACATAAATGTTTGATGAACCATTTGTTCATTCTCAATATTCTCAACTTGTGTTTTCTTTCTCTTGGACCATTTTGCTTACTGATTAATCGCAAATAAATATACTAAATAGTATTAAATTGTGTGAGGCATTCAATGCATTCACAGATGGTTCAACATATTTTGCTCAAATAATAAAAAGAATATGTCAGGAGTGGGATTTGAACCCACGCCCTTTCGGACCAGTACCTGAAACTGGCGCCTTAGACCGCTCGGCCATCCTGACTTATATTGAGACTTACAATTTTCCATATTAATTCCAAGTATCACAGTTTGAATTTTGATATATGTACTAACTCTCTAACTAACATGAATTTATGATACCATTCATCAGTCGACAAAAAACTTACTATATTATAATATTAATTAATCATGAGCATAAATGACTATGTTACTTTCGAGTATGTAGTAGGGACCTATTGACATTAATTTAACAAATGCCAACTCGATGAATGCATGCAACATGCTTAGCTCAATTTGTTGTACTTACTAAACTCTAAACAACTAATGCCCTTCATCATAATCTGCACCACATACATTATCACTATCATTATTCATAATACTGTTCAATCACGTTTGACTACTTCAAATATCAAAATTAATTATGTAGCAGTCAGCAACGAGCTTCGCCATGAAGAGGCGTGTGCTCGACACGTGGTTCAGAAGGGTCCACGCCACGTCGAGGTGAAATATGGCCTAAATAATGAGCGTACTTGTAGTTCCATTTTGAATGGTACGTAGTGGACCAAGCGTACAGCCTTTTATTCATGAAAAATAAGTTATTCTCTTGCCATTACATTACAAACAAACGACGATTATTATTAGTTTTGTCATTCATGGATTTGTTGACATATTAATCTTATCTAAAACATTATCAAATAACACAATTTATAATTTTAGACCCATCTACGCCACCAAAATCATCATGCATTTCAATATGGAACGATGCTAGAAACATCTAACATTATAAAAATTCATAGGAATAGGATATCGTTATAGGGGTTCGGTTTCTTTACGATCCCAATGCATATTAGCATTTTGGGATTTCGATATTTGCACTTTTGTATTAATTGCACGTCCCATTTGCATTTGTGCATTTCGCTACACGACAAACTATTTGCACAAAACAATAAAAAAATAAAAGTGCAAATCGTGAATTGTTGGATCAAATTGATCCAACGGTCCGATTGCCGAATCGCAGAAATCACAGATGAAGAGATGAGTCGCAAATGATCGATTTCCCGATATAAATTTATTAAACAATCGGTATTTATAGCAAAACTCTTATAAAAATTGATTTGGAATTAATATTCGCAAAAAGTTAATGTACAAGACACTCACACTCTTAAGTTTAAACATTCTCCTTAAACCTTTTCCCCACGTAAAAGTTATTCCATTATTATATCACACTTAACTTTGAATCTTTCATTAGAACATGCAAGGAGTAACGTTTGTCCCTATTCTAAGTCTTTTTTTAGCTTCTTTAATTTACCTTTATGTATAAACTTACTCAACTTTATATTCAATTCATTTTTTATATAATTCCTCTCATTTTATTTAATGTAAATACTATTTACGCACGTAATCCTATTTACAATACCTTTAATAAATAATCATATTAAATTATTAATAAACATGTTGAGCCGGCTAATTCGGCTCGGCTCGGCTGATCGGGCATTGACCTTTCCGGCTTTCCGTCCACAAAAAACTTGCTGACATGGATATATATTAACCGTCGATTAAAACGACACAGTCTCATCCTACGGTAGAGATTATCTCACACGGCACACGTGCGAGAGACATCGAGCTCTGTTCGTGTCTAACCTTTTATACCCATTTCGCATTTTTCAGAAACCGAAGCGCATCGGATCGTCCAATCTCTCTCTTCTTCTTCTTGCAACGAATTCTGGGGTTTTTGAGACTTTTCGTCAAATACTGGAAAAAGGTAGACGAGAATCGCAATAGAATGTTTTTCATCTTTTTCATTAATTCCGGCATAAAGCTGTCTTCAACTACCCAATCCGTGTTTCTGGTTAAAAAGATGGAATCTTGTTTATGGGTTTTGGTTGATTGGTTGAAAGTTTCGAACTTGGATTCTGGAGTCGTGTTTGGGTTCAGTTTAGGGTTTAGGGTTTGGTGTCTTATGTTGTTTTATTTGGTGTAGTGGATTGAATCTTATTTTAAGGTAAACGCGAATTTCATGTGGTTTTGGTTTCTGAGAACGATTCAAACGAAAGCTTCTAAATGTTTATTGTAAGCTCATCAAATCCTTGTTTTAAGGGACAGAAGCCATCTGTATGTGTCTGCATATTATGAGATGTGTTTGTTTCTCCTTTGGATTAAAAGGTTGTTTTTCTTTATATCATGAAAGTTTATCAGGTTTGGTTTTAATTAGGAGAGTTTTTGGTTTTTGAAAATTCTTGATGGCGAAAAAGGTGTCTGGTTTTTATTTGGGTTCAGTTTTGTAAGGCTGTTATAAGCAATTCACAGAAACTTGCTCTGAATGGTATTGGGTTCTTTGCAGTTGCTCTTGCTTCTAGATGTTGGACTGTAGTGTGGTGTATCTGTTTGAATTGCTTCTCTTTATGTAGTTTCAGTTGAATATGGAGTTCGTAGAATTTGTTGCGTTTCTAGAAAAATAAGAGGCTTGATTGATTTCGAATCTGTTGGTTTTGGACATTTAGAGGCTCTTATTCATGGTTAGAGCACCTTCCTTTGGTTTTACGACTAATGATAGATTTGGCAAGATTTTTGGGTACCTGTGATGTCTCTATATGGGTTATAGTTATGAATCGATGTGAATGATGTGTGAGTTAGTGTTGTAAATCTGTACGATTGTTGGTATGATTGATTAATGAAGTCTGATGTGATCCTTTCAACCATCCCATCCCTAATTATGTAATGATAAGTTGGTTGGATAGTTTGCCTCCGTGTCTAAATGCGAATTTATTATGTTCCTTGCAGGCACCGTGTCGTAGTTACTTAATGGCTGAATACTCTGGCAGAAGAGGTACTGATGCGCTTGGCATACCTAAGAGAGGCTCTCGACTTGTTTCCAGAGATAGTACTAAAATTAGGGATCAGAATATTCAGTACTGTAATCGTATTGGATGCAGTGGCAGATTGAGTTCTGCAAGAAGTACACGGAATGTGAATTTGGATAAGACGAAAATCGTGAAGCCATCATCATCTAGGTGCTCCACGTCTGACAAGCAGATGACTGTGAATCCCACCAAGGTAGTGGCAAAAGTTGCTACTTCTGTGAAACCATCGCGTGGACTTCGTAACAATTCTCCATCAGAAACAGCTTCGTCTGTTAGCAGACACGATTGTAGTAGTAGTAGTGATGGGAAAGAGGCTGCATTTGCAACTTCCAACCCTTCTTTGCCTGCTGTGCTTCATCAGAGAAAATCTCAGATTGACGAAAGTACAATGATGGAAACTGGTAGCCCTAGTGAAGGACCAAACGTAAGACCTAAGAGGAACTTTCTAAAGAAGTCGGCATCAGTAGCTGGCTCTAATCTTACCGGTTCGAAAGGTTCCAGGGGATTTAAAAGCGCCTCTGAGTTATCTAGACCTAATAGTCTTACATCAAGGCCTGGTTCAAGATACTTAAGATGTAGTTCTGTTCCAACTGTCGAAACCTCAGATTCCGCCACCAGCACCAGGAAACCATTGTTGAAAAGGAGAAGTTTTGAAGAAGAAAGCAGTTCCTCTTCAAAAGCAAAGCAGCCAGCGATAGATGAGAATAGACGAACTCTCAGCTCGCGAAGTGGCGTCTCTATATCTGAGAGGAGACAAGCCAGGCGTTCGCAGACAAGTCTTATGGATAATGCGAGCCCCTTGGCTAGGGCTCGTAGGTCAGATACCTCTACATCCCGGCGTCCACCACAGCTGTCTCTGCGTGAATCTTCTACAAATCAGTACATGCGCCGGTTTCCATATTTATTTTCTACTACCAGTCGTCCTCATAGAACACTAAATTTGGCTCCAAATACAACTGAAAGCTCGCGCGGTATAAGTTCAACTAGCTCTTCAGAAAGTGCCCGTGCAAGTAATCTGATAGGCTTCAGACGCTTAAACGTAGACGGAATTGCTGAGGTAGCATTTCTGTTTTGTCGCTCATAAATCTTATTTAGTTGACCTTTATCAAATATCTTAAATGAATTTAAATACATATTGCAGATGTTATTGGCGCTCGACCAGATTGAGCATGATGAAGAAATCTCGTTTGAGGTAGTTCATCTTTATACAGCGCATTTCTTATCAGCCTTCAGGAATTCCAAATAATTGTTTATATTATACTTTCCCTGCAGCAATTACTTTCTCTGGAATCAAATCAAATTCTGAACGGCTTGAGTTTCGATGATCAGCATAGAGACATGAGACTTGATATAGATGGCATGTCATATGAGGTATGATAAAAATATCCCTTTTTTCATTCGGTAAAAGGCCTCCTCGGACTTTATCTGATTTGTGTTGCGATCTGTATCAGGAATTACTTGTTCTAGAAGAGAGAATGGGTTCAGTAAGTACTGCACTGTCCGATGATGCATTAGCTAAAAGCATCAACAAGAGCACATACGACGCAAGTTTCTCAAACATGAATGAAAGTGAAGATGACATCAAGTGCAGCATTTGCCAGGAAGAATATAATGCTGGAGATGAAATGGGTAGTCTGCATTGCAAGCACAGCTTCCATGAAGAATGCATAGATCAATGGTTGCGACAAAAGAACTGGTGCCCTATCTGCAAATCCTCCGTAGCCTCTTCGTCTTCCTAGCTATTTCAGGTTTGTTCTTTTTAGACAACAGTCTTACTCTAGACATGCTCCTGTTTGCACTCATGTACATTGCACAAATATGCTTTGACCTCAGTCAATAACTCTGGTACATAGGGTCACTGGTATTTCAGATTCATAATTTGTATTACAACTTAATCTGCATTCATATACAATAAAAATCTACAATTCAGTTCATAGTGTTTGTATACTCTTCACTGCCATTGCCCACCGGATTCAACTGCATTCCACTTCTTTACCGAGTTCAGTCCAGTAGCATGAATATGACAGCAGCTGATCCTACAGCAACTGTTTTCTTGGTCCTGGCTTTGGCGAGCTCATGGTCATTGAATTTGCATATTGGTATGCGTAGAAGCTAGAAGCAAAAAAAGTAGACAAGCAACACGTTACAAATTTCCATCCATAGGGAGATGGTATTAAAACTTTAAAGCTCAATACAGGAGCTCAAATTAAATTGAAATGCGAATAGAAGATGAAAAGCATGCACACATGACAACCACCAAAATTTCGATACTGAACAAAGTATTAACTTACTCATGTTCAATGCCATATATTAAACAAGGGTTGCAGAGAATAGATATTTCGGCCCTGTTGTCGTCCAAACATACTCCTTTCACCCGAAGGCGTATATGTGGCTGGAAGATTGGATCTGTATAATTACCATTTTGGGATGTCAATTGTTAAAAATCAGTCTCAAGGAACAAAACAAAGCAACAATTGATCCCCAAAAGCTATGCAACAAATTTACCAAAATAAGTTTACATGTATTTGAATAACTTACTCAACGAGCACTAACAGATGGAAATTATGCAAACAGAGCTAACCTTTTCAAGCAGCGCCACCTTATGAGCTTTAAAAGAAATGACGCAAGGGATGGTTTTTCAACAGCCAGACATCAGATCTGCCCTAAATGTGCTAACAGCAGACAAATATGCCTACAGTTGCATGCCAATAATAAAAAATGCTAATTTAGACTAAACAAAAAGTATTTAAGCAAATATGCCTACATAGAAAATGAGAAGTTGCTAAAATTCAGACATTATGATTTACTAAAATCAACAAAACGGTATACATATTACAGCTAGTTATAACTGATCAACTTAAACTATTTCAATTTGTTAACCAAATTTAAGACTTTGATAAACCTAATAAGTTAAAATCCCCACAGAAGAAGGGTCAAATAAAACGTCTAAACTAACTATGATAATTAAAACTATTAGTCATTAGTGCACAATAAAATTTGAGTTAGATTGTTTTATAGACTTAATTGTTAACCTTTTGATTTATTTAACTTTATCTTCGTCTCATTAGTAAGATGGTAAAATTGGAAAAAATTGGCTTCACCTTAGTAATCGGTAAAAGGGGTCTTGTGTTTTAAATATAGTAAGGATACCGAAATGAAAAGGCTGATAGAGGAAACATAAGTTATTACTAACTCCATTTGAGACACTCTCATGTTTATTTAAAACATGGAGAAGACAATCGAAATATAACATGAAGTGCAAATGGGCTTACCTTATGACCAGCAACACCAAAATTTTGTAGCACATCTGTCTTGAATATCCTTCCATCGCCTGTAAATTACATCAGAAGCTATCAGATCAACACAGTGGCAAGAATCTAAATGAAATTTTAAGATACAACAAGGAAGTCAGAAATGGACATACAATTAGCCCAAAGCCTATGCTCTTCACTTGCATTCTTCGTGAGAATCGCAGATACTTGCATTAAAGACATTTGTCTTTATCTGACTTGATTGAAGAAACTAAGGCAGATTATCGGTTTCGAACAAATCAAGGCTGCTCGAAGAAGCTGACATGAAGCACATCACATAAACTCTGAAGTATGTGTGAGTCTTATTCGGTAAATTGATCCATATTAATCTTCTCTAATAGCAAAGGCCAGTCTCCTCCAAGCTGTTGAGGATTCAACTCCATTGCAGCTTTAAAATCAAGCATCGACATGGAAGAAAAGGATCCCTGTTCTGGCAGCATTTCAGGACCACCATTACTTTGCATATAATGAGGATTACTTGGCAATAGTCCATTCAAAAGCTTGTTTCGGATCTGCTGCTTCTGAGAAGCTTGTTTTGCGCTACCTATTCCTGACTTTCCACCAACGAGTCTAACACAGGATGATATCAACCTTTTCAAGTACAAATCAAGTCCGTTATTCAAAATATTCGCACATTCCAAAGACACCCCTTCGAGACCTTGAGCAGCTGCTATTTGTTCCATACACTTCTGCAATGATTCTGTATTGGGTAAACTACAATTACCAGAGCAACTGCCGACATTGTTACTAACACCTGCAGCTGGAATGGGTTTTTGGGACCCACCAATACTAAATCTGCAAAATGGTATTCCAAGAGGTGCATGAAGGGGATATCTAGACAATCCATCTATACATGATGCATCTTTGACATTTAACGATCCCTGTAGACCAAATCCTTCTTTAGGCCTGTGAATTGACACTTCCAGTTGCCTCATAGGTGGTTCAGAGAAGCCATGTGACAGCTGTACAGGCAGTTGGTAACCACTTTGAGTAACGTTAACATCCCCATTTTCTTTAACAATCCCACCATTGCTATCGTTCGTGGCAGTAGCCAGATGCGACACTTTTTCCAACTTTCCATTAGAGCCAATCAAACCATGCTGCTTCTTAAGCTTATGCCCATGGATGCTAGTCCTACTCTTCTTAGGGGACACCACTCCATTCGACCAACGTACGCCTTGCGCTAAACCGGCATAACTACTAGGCTTGCATCCATTCTCAATTGTTGGTTTTGCAGCAGGATCATCAGCCTCACAAGCAGGAGGAGGAACTTTCCCATCACAAGCATTCTTTAAAATAGAGCGAATCAAATTATTATGCAAGGATAGATTCCCCTTGCCAATGACCCGCGCACACAGCTTATCAAACTCATTCTTACTCAACTTTTGAGTCAATAATCTACTCAAATAATAAAAGTACTGCCGCGATCTCTTCAACCCAATCCTCTTCACAATCTCTCCTTTCAAATCCACTAAATCAATCCTTGAACTCTGCTGCTGCTGACGCTGCATCTCTCAACTTCATATACTGTACACACCACAACCAAAAAAGCAAAAAACACCAAACCTACACAACATCTGCAATTCTAAGTAGCCCTATGTGCTTCCTCCAAACCCTAACACCCAAAATCCAAAAATCCCACTCCAACCCTACCTCTCAAAACCGTAATCACGGATCAGCTCCAAAACTGCGGACAAAGCACAACACGACACAAAATCACAAAACCAAAATTAAAAGAATAAATACAACAATCAAACCCTATTCAATCAGCAAATCGCACACTACACCACACAGTCACGCACAAACAGGATCGCAAATAACTCAACCCAAATATCAAAATCCAACAACACCCACCTCCCAATTTCGAAACTTCAACCAAATTCAAACGCGTCTTACCTAAAGGAAGGAGCTTGATTGCGTGTCGGAGTCGGGAATGGTGGGGGACGTGCTGCTACCGATGCTGGTAGGTAAGAAAACGAGGGTAAATTAACGTTGGCAATGGATCGAAGATTTACAAGAAAGTGAATAAATTTGATTGATTGAGGAGATTTGGAGAAAGGAGGTGTCGATTCTTCAGAGATCGGTCGCTACTCGTAGCTGCTCGGATGTTGGAATTCTGAGAAATTAAGAAGCAAAAAGTAGAACAAAATTCAACAACAAAAACACTTTCTTTGCTTTGCTCTTATTCGTGTTCCTCTTTCCCTTTTTCGTCTCGCTCTCTGGTCGTATTTTTTATTTATTTTTAATGTAATTTAGGATTTTAAGGTTTGGCCTTTTTGGATTTATTTTGTAGTAATGGTGTCAACTTATTCAGATTTTGAGTGTATAGAAATTGAATTCGGATGTTTATTGTTATTTTTACGATTATTTTCTAAAATATCAATTAGAATTGGATTCTGAGCGAACTCGAGTTATTGACGTAGTCAGGAGTGCAATTGAAAGACTTTATAGTTAGATGGCAGTTTATTGTTACGGTGTGTTTAGCATGGGTATGCTCAATTTGCTGAGATTGTTGGCTTGGCAGTTAATATGGTTAAGATTGAGATGTAAAGATTCAAAAGAAGCTAAACAATGTTGGGTTTCATTTCAGGTCTTTTAAATTATGTAATGTCTTTTTTCAAATAGTTTCCTATTTGAGCATGATTTAGTTCAAGCTAGTCTTACAAGGATAACTTGTTTGATTCGAGTTTGAGCGTTGAATACTTATGAACTTTGAACCTCCCACGTTGTGTCGAACTGGAAGATTCGAACTCAAAAATCTGTCTAATCTTGTGCTCATGTCCATCCACTCGACCAACCATTTTGATGCAATGCAACTGCATCTCTATTTTACTGTTTGAATTACACACTAAATTTTTACTGGGCTTGAGGGCTCAAGAGACTAGGCTTACTCAGCCCAGCCCGGCCCAGTTTCAATCTCATTGTGGAAAACCCTACCAGAGTACTTAAATCTTCTCCGCACTGCAATCCAAAACCCTAACCGGGCTCGAATTCCAAAAAAAGCCTCCCAAATTCGACCCTTCACAAGTTGTCGACGTGTACGTCCGCGTCACCGGAGGCGAAGTCGGTGCTGCATCCTCTCTAGAACCAAAAATCGGACCACTAGGTCTCTCTCCAAAAAAGATCGGAGAAGACATCGCCAAAGAAACCGTCAAGACTGGAAAGGACTCCATGTCACAGTCAAACTCACTTACTCACCGGCTAAAATCGTCAGGCGAAAGTCCGGTCGTTCCATCTGCTGCTGCTTGGTGATCAAGGCGCTGAAGGAGCCGGAACGTGACAGAAAGAAGACTAAGAATCTTAAGCATAATGGGAATAAATCGATTGGTGATGTGATTGAGATTGCGAAGGTGATGTGGCTAAGGATTTGCAAGGGACTGTTAATGAGATTTTAGGGACGTGTGTTTCGGTTGGATGTACTGTCGACGGGAAGGATCCTAAGGACGTGCAGGAGGAGATTGATAATGTTGACGTTGAGGTTCTGCAGGAGTAAGTTACGAGCTTTTTGGTTATTTGATTCCCAATGCTTCGGCGTCTTTTTGATTTGAGTTATAGTTGAAGACATTCGAGATATTAATTTGGTGGGATTTTGCGCAATTCCCTTGGCATCGACATTTATCATTTGTGCGTTTTGCGGTGAATTTCTTTGTTGTGTTGTGCGCAACGCAATTGCAAAGTTAGTTCACACATCTACATCTCAAGTGTATCTTGAACCCTAAGCAAAACCAAACCTTTCACTCAACACCTTTCCGACATCACCAAATTCTTACTCAACCTTATCATCATGCATCTGCATTCCCATCCTCAATAAAGACAACCTCAACACCTCTCCAAGCACCAAACTTAACAAGAAACCATGAGCAACCTCATCATCTTCCTTTGCACCTTTCTTGCTCTCCTTGCCATCCAATCCACCATAACCTCAGCTCAATCCTCAGCACCAGCCCCAACCCCCTTGGGCCCGACCAACGTCACTAAAATACTTGAAAAAGCTGGCCAGTTCACTGTCCTGATCAGGCTGTTGAAGAGTACTCAACTAGGCGATCAGATCAATACTCAGTTGAACAACTCAAACCAAGGGATAACCATATTTGCTCCAACTGATAATGCCTTCTCCAGCCTTAAATCCGGCACGTTGAATTCTCTAACTGATCAGCAGAAAGTTCAGCTGATCCAGTACCATGTTATCCCGACATTTTTGTCAACTTCACAGTTTCAGACTGTAAGTAACCCGTTGAGGACACAAGCTGGAAACAGCAATGCTGGTGAGTTTCCTTTGAATGTCACTACCTCAGGAAACCAAGTGAATATATCCACCGGCATTGTGGACACCACAGTTGCAAACACTATTTATACCGACGGCCAGCTAGCAGTTTATCAGGTCAGTGAATCAACATTAAGTTTCACATTTTCTATTTGTTAAAAATCTGTATATTTAAATGTGCTTGGTTTCAGGTGGACAAGGTGCTTCTTCCATTAGGAATATTTGCACCAATGTCACCAGCCCCAGCTCCAGAACCAACCAAGACTAAAAAGAAGGGTATTGGAGCTGCAGATAGCTCCAGCGATACAGCGGACACTTCTGATGCAGATGTCGGTTTCCTTTCCATTTTCAAGCTGGCCTTCAGTTTAACAGCTATTCTGTCTGTACCATTTTGCATATGATCAGTGCTTTGTTGTGTTTTTGGTGAGTTGGGCAATGTCATAATTAGAGTAAATCTTAAATTCTTGAGAATAGTCTCAGATTGAATGTTATTTGATGCCAAAATCCACAAACATTGACTTGATGTTGAATTTTTAAGGAATCCCAAATGCATTACATTTTGTTAACAGTAAGTTGCTGGCCTTTGAGCACCAATGTAACAAAGCAGTTCAAGGTGGTCCAGAAAACAGGATCCTCTAAATGTCATCACATTTCATTCTTTTAGTACGCTGCGATGAGATCAAGAGATAACAATGAAGGATGTTGATGTGTGAATCAATTCACATAGTTTTGAAGTAAAGGGGATGAGACTTACTTGTAAAGATACATGACTATTCCCAGTAGAACACACAACAGAATGATATCGATCAGGAAGTTGCGAGTTGACCTCACCTTAAAAAGAGTTTCTTTAAGCCTGACATTTGTGTTTTTCAGGTCTGCTGTTGCTCTGTCTACCTGAAAAATAGAGAGCATAAAATGCATCTGATATCAACTGATTAAAACAAGGACATTTATATTTGCAAGAAACATGATGCCTGTACCTCTGTATCGATTTCATCCATAAGTGGAACTTGTCTATCTAATTCCTGCATAATAAGTTGTATACTTGATTCACAGTATCTGTCTAAGATAATGCCGAACAGTTGGTTGTACAAGTGATACTTACTTCGTTCATATCGTGTGCCAACTCTTTTAGTGTATCAAGTCCTTGTGATATAACATCCAGGCCTTTATCCTACACAAAGTTTCAACCATAAGATACAACCTCAGTGTATCTAACCAATATCATTCTTAGTACTTCAAGCTTACTTGTTTCATTCTGCGCATTTCATATTCTTCGCGAAACTGACTTGATTCTTCAGATTGTTGGAAGAATTCACCGTCGAAGTTTCCATCAGCTGAACCCAATGCATTAAAAATTTGCAAGTCTCCTGATTAATTACCCATGCACAGGAATCTGCTAAAAATGTTGAACAAGATTGAACCTGGAGTGTCAAACTTGATATGATTGTTGGATGAGGAAGTCCCCCATCCTCCTTGTCCTGCAGTATTTCTAACCCCATGGAATAGCTCGAATCCTCTCCGGTAATGCCACGACCAAATCACATCGAGCTTCCAAATCTTCTTTCAGCAATCCTTTAACCTGCATAACAAAATTATACTAGCCTCGATCAAACCATGAAAACCTTCCATTCATTGATTATCCGCGCAACATCTGATAAACTCTAACCGTTTCCTTTCATCAAACCAACCAAATAAAGACATCAAGTGAAGCTTGAACAATTTTTAACATGAACTTGACCTTCTTCATAGCCAATTTTTGAAGCTTGGGGATTTCCTCCAGCAGTCTAGCTTTAGTCCTACGAACCTCAGCGTTCATCGCAACTGCAGCTGCCCTATTCGTCTCCGTTTCTGCTCGTTCCGATTTCTGTAACATCCATTTGCAATCTGTTTTTTTCTGAAAAAAAGGAAAACTTGGAAAAAAGGAAAATGCTAGAGAAAATGAAGAAATACTTGGAGGGATTTTTCGATCTCGGCTTCGACGGAAGCGTAGAGCCGTGCGAACGCATCATCTCCGAAAGCGTTCTGCTCGCGCTGTTTGTCAATATCGTACTTGTCATACCTCTTGCATATCTCATCCACGCGGAACAGAATGTCGATCACGCTCATCTTTGCTGATTAGGTTCCCTTCCTTGCGACCCAAGTAACAACGACAACCTCGGAATTCTCTCATTTGCTGGCTCCGACATTTCTACTCTCTCTAGAAATAGCGGCAGAGCGAAGTTTTCGATTTTCTAAAACCCCATATGTCAGTAGAACGATGCTGACGTGGCACTGCTAATCAAAAGAAATTTCGGTAACATACAAGTTATTTTTTTAATGCTAATTAATTACAAGACGGGTATACATTTATACATTTAACAAAAAAATAACAGTCAACTCCATTCGTCCATATTTTTTGCAAATTCAACTTTCGAATTAGATAATTTCCATTTATGTCATTCCGTCTTGTCGTTCTGTTTGATCCTAACCCACATTTACAATTAGCGTAATGAGAACTGATTATTGAATGTGAACATGTTTATTTAATGTGACAAAAAGATTCACTACAGTTACGATCTATGGAGGATGCCACGAGTTAAAGCTGCAGCTGCTTCTGATTACAGTGTCTTCAAGTGGTCGAGCTTTAAACTCCGATCGCGTCGATCCATCTCGCAACTTCAACTGGTCCGTACACATACTTAGCTAAAGTAACTGAGAACAGAACAATCCCCGGAAACAGCACTGCATAACATTGATGCACCACTCTCTCGATCATCCTCCTCTGCTTTTCCATTGCACACTGCAATCCTCACAACCTTAACACTCTTGAAAATTACTGTTTTGAATAGATTTATATGCTGTTTAGAGGATAAGGAGATTGATGGAGCATTTCAAAGCATGTCCTGTTTTTTTCTGCTCTGTTTTGTCCTTTTCACACTCATTCACTAAACGACAAACACGAAGTCATATGATGTGGCGAAGCTGAGCATCTGAGTGACAGTTGATGACCCTCCAAGCATTGATGGATTCACTTGTAAAGTGGCAGCCTTGGCTACCTACAACTACTTGTTACCACAGCTCTAAAGTCAAGATATGGTCACAGATTAGCAAAAACAATGAATAATATTACCTTCATTCATTCATTCATCTGCTAATTCAGAGATGGTTAACAAGAATCAGAACAACAAAAATGCGAACATCATACAAAATTGGTCGCTCCTGAATATGGTAACTGCTAAGCGCAACCCCCTTGAGCTTACAATATGCTCTATTCGCAGACTACAGTGGTTATGTACTAAATGGGTAACATGTGCTGCTATGTTGAAAGAAAGTTAACCTCTGAGAAACAGATCATATTAGTCAGTCTGAACCATTGGAAAGATATGCTCGCCGTTGTCTTACAGAACGGTTTTGCCTAGGACATGAAAATGAGAAGCCAGGTCTTGGCCTGCAGATCTTGTTAGACCCTCCATCACTTAACCCAAGAAGCAGTGTGTCTGCTGACAAAAGAAAAGGTAGATGAGCTAAATACTATACAATTAAACAGATGATTAGTAGAGTGATTAGTATTCATGCGAGGAGACTAACCATCGTCATCCATAGGATCCACATCACTTCGTTCAGGCAATTTTGGTTTCTTGAGTCTAAATCCTTAGATGCTGTAGCTGGTTTTCTGTTGTCACTTTGGCAGTCACCAAGCCTCATGGAAATCCAGTCAACAGAATGGTTCCCATTGGTCACATTTAATTGATCTCTCACCTCATTATCCATGGAGACAGTGGCAGGTGTCATTGGAAGATGAGTCTGATCAGCTCCACTGAATGAGATTTCATTGTCATTTACTAAAGCTATGACATCTGAGGTGGGAGGAGCAGTGTCACCATTGGTAAATGAAGGACTATTAACACAAGTATGCTGGATGTTAGCTCCTGAAGCTGAGACTGCACTGCTTGTATTAAATAACCCAGTGCTGCAACCAGCCACACTTCGAACAGATACACCACAGTCCGGCACCTCAGATGCAATGTTGTTGGTATCATCAGCTTTTGTTGCTTTTGATGGATGATCACTAGAGTATGAGGTAGGTATATCTAAATTAGGCATGTTAAAAGTGACCGGTGAAGTACTGGTGCAACTGTCACCGGTCACTATCATTAGATCGTCATCGTCAGAATCACTGAGCTCTATCACATCCACACAAGAACTCCTATTTTTCTCAGCAGGATCAGTGTTCAAGGATATAACAGAATCATACTCGATTCCACTGTTGATATAGTCTGTGGTCCCGTTACATGTAATGCTCATCGGATTGCTATCTTCATGCAAGTTGAGATCATAAACATCAATGTTCACCTCATGGTTCTGACCAGTAGCAACTACAGACAAAATCTCTTGTTTCTCCCAGCAAGGCATTTCCCTGCTCTCCCTATCATCTCTAGTAAGGTGACAGAGAGAACCATTTGAAAAATGCCAGCATGCAAGATCGCCAACACTCTTGCTTTCACTCTCATTTTTAGTTTTCACACGCCAACGACCATCATGCTTTATCTCAACATCAGTTATATCATCACTGCAATTCTGCATCTGTACAACAATAACATAATTAAACCAAGAACTGAGTACTGAGAGGCACTGTAACGAAATACGTGGTTGTTGTAGGAGGTAATACCATTGTAGTGATGCGGTTGAAGTAAGGATCGATAATAATATTTTCCAGAGAGTAGTTCTTGAGACAGATAGGGCACTGCCACTGAATCAGGACATCGTTTATAAATATACGCATGACTGAAAACCATCATTTCCATTTGTATTTGGGAAACTTAATGGGATAGGGATACTAAGGAAAACCAGACGAAACTGTAGTTGCATGATTGGTTTACTATGGAAATGTAAAAGATTTATAAGGATATTAAATATCCTTATAATTCCATTTAAAGGATTTTCCAAATAAGTATCCATTAATCAAATTGTTGAAAAATACAGAATCAAATGAGTACAGTAATGTTTACCTTTCTTGAACGCTGGTTCATTTCCAAAAAGATGTCAAGATCAAAACCACCCAGATGAACACAAGGTTTGAATCGGCCAGCAACTTTTACTCTACACCCACTCATCTGTAATAATAAGATCATAGAGATAATAATCATGTGCAGTCGCCTAACACACAACCAGCCATTCAAATGCACTTACTGGGCAACGTAGGCTTATGACATGAGACTCTGCAATAACAACTAATTCATCGTCACTTTCTGATTCGGCTGAAGATGCTCCGATGCAACGCCGCACTCGAGCTAGAGCTTCTTCGATAGACTCCCCATCTGACTCTTTTGGGACCATATTTCGTATCTACCAGGGGTATTTAGAAGGAAGTCATGCAAATTTTAAAGTTGTCATAATACAAATGTTAAAACTCACAAAACAAGATGCTTGTAGAGGAAAATTCAAAGACATCGGCATTTGATAGTGAAAGATTCATTTGCTGGGCTCTCAAAAGATTCCTAGTGTTATTTCTTCACTCATCCACAAATAAGTTTCGACTGTTCGTGATAATTACTTGATAAAAGAACATCTGCTTCCATGTAACTGTGTCTAAAGGATGTCTGAAACATACCTGTTGAAGACTGCGCCTCTTAACCAGCCTAACACCAAAACAGAATGTGCGAGCATCACTTGCTTCCAGGGAAATTTTATTTAGTCCGTCTCTGATGCAAGGTGTTATCTATTGAATTCATGGACATGGAGAGATTAGAACAAACAATGAAATCAAATGCTTGTAAATTAATATGCATTTCACTGAGAGCAGTGGCCAAAACATTAGCAAAAAACAAAAGGGTGCCTCCACTACTATGCAGCTTAAATATGAGTAATTTTTACTTCTTTGATGCAATACTAATAAAAATGTTGAAAAATAAGAAACTGATAAGACAATCCTAGCAAATGGAGATAACTAAACTAATAGATTGTCATGCCTATCAAGTTGAAGATCTTGTGGAATTGCAAGTGAGGCATGAAAGTATCTGAATTGCAAATTTTACGAAGAAATATCATGAAAGTCCAGTAAGACACAATTTTAAAAGGCAATCAGAAATGCATCTGTGAACTCACAACTGGACCATCATCCCGGCCATTAGAACCCAGAATTTGAGTACTGGGCCTGTTAGTTGCACGAACTGGCATTCCTGCAAACATATGCAACTTGAAGGGTCAATAAAAAAGCTTTATAGGATAAGGAAATAGAAAAGTGTAGAGAACTCATGGCTAAAGCTAACAATTGAAGAAGCTTTGTCTAACTAATATATACAGAAAGAAGCAAGGCAGCATCAGTTTGTTACTTCCAGTTTCCGAAAGATGCAGCTTACAAGTTACGATACATGTCGAGCCTTGAGACTTGAGAGCAGAAATAACTAAAGCTAATGGCAATAAAAGCTATATAGCAGGCCATGCAACATACCATTAACGTGCAGAGCTGCATGAAGAGGCCACTGCATCCTGTATATAACTTTATCGTTTACCAGCATACACCAAGCCTAAATAAACAATAAAATGATATTAGTACAGATAAAGATCTAGGATGGCAGTCGCAGCGCTTCTGGTTTATAAATTACTACACTATATATATCGAATTATAGCAATGAGTAAAAAACTATTCCTCATATTGTTAACAACCTGCATATCATACTCTTGTTTTGACAGCAAATCTTTGTCTGCCCTTGTCAAGTGAAACGATTTTTCCAGACGCAGCGAAGGATTTGATCTGATATCAGCAACATCCAACATACATTTAGCAACCAAAGAACTACAAGTAAAAGCAATGATAAGCAGCAATTTTTTCAAATTGAAGCAGTCACAAACTATTTAAAAATTAAAAACAAACAGATCTCAAATTGCCAAAATATAACTGAAGTCGATCACCTACCCATCAACTGAAACATTTTTCACAACTAACTTCACTGGATTGAGAGGGTGAGCCAGTGTTAGCAAAAATCTGCAGAAAACATTGGTAAAGAAATATAGGGTTTTGAATACATAACAAATATCACCATGACATCTATAGAAACATGAGTTAAATAAGCCACTAATAACCAAATGCAACTCACGGGTCCGCTCGACTGAGTCGACATGTCTCACAGTAAAACTTTTCAGGGGTATCTGGTACACCAGTCGAAGGCTCATCTGGAATTATGGCACACCTCAAATGTTGCCATATGCCACATTTTCTATCATCACACTGCCATTATCAACACCAGTACACCCTCAGTATAAATAAGTTTATAAATCCAACATGTTTTTCGAAATAATGTAACAAAAGAATATACATTACACAAAAATATCATAGATGCTCAAGCCTTTTAAATGTCCAGTACTATTGATAATAGCCTGGAGCTTAAAGTGTTGCATTAAAGCCTAAATTTATGTACAATTCCTCGATGTTAGCCTTGACATAATATATTTTCCCAAGACATCAAAAGATACTATCACACAAAAGCCATATTGCACATCTGCATGTTGGGTAGTCAGTACTCAGTAGATGCTGAAATACACCAACTGAATACGAAATAAAGATCATATAACAAGTCATAACACATCTATAAATTTCAAAACACAATCATGAGATCTAATCTAATAAGAAATCTATTTCCCATGGACAAGCACATTCCGTACAGCTCCGAAGACATTAAATTTTTATTAACTAGATTCAAAAATAGATCAATAATACTACCTTAATCATTGATTCCATGGCTGAAGAACTATCACAAAGACAGCGCATCTTTAATTCCGATTCTGAATGATCAGCAGCAAGTTCTAATCTATTCTGCTCACTGTTGTTAGCTGAGACACAGTCCCCCGCGGTAGCAAGATCAGTAGCGCTCATCCCTAGCATCTTCCTGCAGAAATGAGCAAAGCTTAGCATTTCATACCATAAATATGAACCTTTTGCAGCTCACAGAATACGGCGCAAGTTCAGGAATGAAGATAGTCATATGTGTAAGTTAAACATGAGAGTCGAAGAATGTTTTAAGCTAGCACATGTTATATGCGAAGACCAACATTAAAATAATACCAAAACCTGTAACTATCTTCTATGAGTCTAAGTATTTCCTCCTTCCTCAGTGTCTGTTTTCTTGCTGATGTCTTACATACTGTCAAGATAAACACAGTTTAGAAAGACAGTCCATTAAGTTTGCTGAAGGTAACAAGAAGTGCAACGGGTAAGACAAACACCATTGATTGTAATCAAGTCCGTATATATTATTAGGCCAAACTCACACTGCTCTTCCTCTTACAAGGAAAACTTTTGTTCACAACTAATAAAACGAGCAGGACAAACACCATTGAGGAACTGGCACATACGTGTTTAAATGACATTTGCATAAAAACAGAAAATAAATTAACGTTACACAGTGTAATTCTTCTTGTCTCAAATTTAAAATTAATATTGTAATTTTATACTTATATACCTTCTCTATAATAATATCAACAACAAAAATAAGAATTTAATTATCTGATTAACAGATACGATGATAAGTTATATTTGACTAATATATTATTAGGGAAAAGTGCTGCAAGTTATATTTTAATTGTATTGGTTAAAAGTTCATGTACAGTTTATGATTTTATGTGTTGATTAGTATGTATGTACGGTTTATGTGTCGAGCGACTATTTGGCGACTAGTCTACGACTAGTCATGACTTATCGACTTATCGAATTGGCTGAAGCTCCTCGACTCGACTCGGCGACTCGACAACCTTGGTTACACTATATCAAGACTACTAGTCGAACTAACAAAGCACAGTGAAGTTGATAGGGAAACCACTTCATGCATATTTTAAGTAAATGAAGGAAGTAAGATTGTATACCCGGCTCATCAGATAAAACAGCCCTTATGCGCTCCACAAGATCCTATAATCAGTACATTAGATCAATTGATGTGTACTGTGTACTTGATCCACATCATCAAGTTTAATATGTAAATGAGATTTAACAAATTTGAACTAGAATATAGCTTATAATCTGAATGGAAAAGCAGTGCACAGGACATATTAAAATATCACAGTAACAGTTCAAATTTACTCAGTCACGGTAACATGCACTAGGTTTAGATGTAACTATGTGACTAAATCAGACCCAATTGGATGTCTACGAGGCATGGTCTTCATCCCAATTCAGACCAAACATCCTTTGCTTAATAGTAGGACAACCATAACCCATATTAAGAGCTTGAAAAGTTTCAAAATAGATATTAGAAAAGGTGAAACCTGCTTCCTTCCCTGCTTAGATAGTCCAAGTTGGGAAAGAACATCTTTAAGCTCCTTTATACGAAACAATGACAATTTTCTCTGCACAGTAAAATACCAGTATAGGTAAATTAAAACAGTAGATATATTTTTACATGTATTGAGTATAGTAGCTGCAAGGTAACGTGTCTTTATATGCTAACAATGAGCGGGAGTATTAACTTATTGGGATGGGAATTTTCAGAACATGCTGAAAATATAATGGATAAAATAATTCAAATTTTCTAAGGTCCTACATTTTGAGCCAGCAGAAGCAATCATCTGAACACCGTTCTTGACAGTTAAGTGTTAACTCGCAGTAATACCTAGCTTAACGATGATCAATCCTAATCACTAAATTTATCATCACTGCAATCGAAAACCCAATAATGGGACAACTTTTTCACTACACATAATCAACTCGAAACATATAAAGTCCAATCATGTAAGCTGCAAAAATCAAATAAATGAAATAACTTATAATTACCAAACAAGAAGCCACGGAAACATCTCCCATGACTCGAATGCCGTCACTTCCACCAAAACCCTAATATTCCAATCCAACTCTCCACTTCCTGTTTCATTAGCTAAATCAAATCACCATATGCATCAAAATTAATATATATAAAATAAAAATGCGAAGCAGAAAAAATCCGTCACCTAATTGAGCGCAACTTTTTCGAAGATAATTACACGATCGTCAAAACGGAGACGAAAAAGACGCCGACTTTAAATACTACGCGAGCTTCGCTGCGGTGGAACGAATGAAAGATTTACGCTTCCGGCGAGACTCGAAACGAAGACCGACGAGACGTCGTTCTGCTTCCGGACGTCTTGGCTTGTTATTCAATCCAGTTAACCGCCCAAACGACGCGTTTTGCTCAAGCCCACTCAAAACCCGACTTGATCCGACCCGACCCGACCCGGAACTTTTCTTGTAGAAAGGGCGAAGCTCTCTCTCACAAGCTCTGCAGATCAAAAATTCACAATTGCGAATGTAAGAAGCTTTCGATTGCATTTAGTTTGATAAAGTTTTAAGCTTTTTGTATGTAATTGTAGATTAAGAGCTTTTCGGAAATTGTCTGATGGGATTTGTTTGATGGGTATGTGCAGATGCTGAAGGACGCTAATTGCTTGTTCAACTGTGAAGCTGCTGAATCGGAGCACACTCAGTATGTTTATATTTTATCCGGATCTGTTTGTGTGGTTTTAAATTTTGAACTTTTCCAATTGTTGATGTTATTTTGGAGAAATTGGTGTGTGCGTGTGGTTTTTGTTTGGAGTACTGAAAGGAAGGTTTTTGAGTGTATTTTAGGTATCCTTATGTTACTGGGACATCTGTGATTGGGGTTAAGTACAAGGATGGAGTGCTCACTGCTTCGATACTGGAGGTATGTTTGCATTGCTTCTTGTTTAATTATGCCATGGTGTTTGATTGTTTTTCCTTTATTAAGCTTTTGGTTTTATGTAGCAGTGAGAGAATTGCGGATTATTGTACCATTATTAGTGTTTGCTCGATAGAATTGCTTCTTTTCTCAGTGCCTTTTTTTGTTTGATGTAGATTGTTAAGTTTGATATGGCGGCAATTTTAGCTCGTTGTATTGTCTATAATGCTGTGACCTTTCAATGTTGGTTATTTTTCTGAAATTGGTTGTTATGGGCACTGCTCGTAAGCTTAATGTGATGCCTAATAAACCGGTAATATTGAATGCTGGTTGAGTGAATAGCTCTGCTAACTGACATATTTTTCTATTGGCCATCTTTAGTTCTTGGGTAAGTAGAGTACAACATTTTGTATCAATGTTGCTCTTTAATCATACATTTATTTTATTTATTGGATGCAGGATCATATGGTTCTACATTGCGCTACAAGAGTCTTGAGAGAATCAAGGCAATTGGAAAGCACTCTATTCTTGGAGCTGGTGGAGAAATAAGTGACTTTCAGGAAATCATGCGCTATCTAGATGACCTTATGTCAGTACCTCTGGACATTCCCCTTAGCATATATAATAGGTTATGCAATGGTTGTAAGGACTCATTTATCCCCATTTCTTGCAGCCTTAATGACAACATGTGGGACGACAACAATTCTTTGGGTCCTAAAGAGGTGCACAACTATTTGACGAGGACCATGTACAACAGACGGAACAAATTTGATCCACTTTGGAACTCACTTGTTCTTGGAGGAATAAAGAACGGCCAGGCTTATCTTGGCACAGTTAGTTCTTACTGCTCCGCTCCTGTTTGTTACAAGTTTTTAATTGTTGTCTTCTCTACAAAGATAATTTTCTCATGATATGATTGGATCTTTCAGGTAAACATGATTGGTGTGCATTATGAGGACAACCATGTTGCTACAGGATTTGGAAATCACCTCGCACGACCAATTTTGCGTGCTAAATGGAAGGAAGACTTGAGCTTTGAAGAGGCAGTTAAGTTGTTGGAGGAATGCATGCGAGTGCTTATATACCGTGATCGGTCTGCCATAAACAAACTTCAGGTGTGTTAACTTTCTTACACAATTTCTGAGCTAGAAGTAAATGCATAAAACATTTGTCTTTCTCCCTTCTGGCCCTCAAATTATTACTTCTTCACCAACTAAAGTCTTTATTTTCTATCGCAGATTGCGAAAATCACAGAGGAAGGTGCCACGATCTATCCTCCCTATTCGTTGAAGACGAACTGGGGACTATCTGCTTTCCGCAACCCAACTGCTGGAGTTGAAGGATCATGGTAGTTTCTTTGTAGCTTGTTGTTAATCAAATACGTACTTGTTTACCGTTTGAGATTTTAGACTGAAGTCTTTCCTGGGGTTTAATCAATACGGGCACTTTGAGCAGCATTCGTAGTCTGAGAGTCTGAGACATTGTAAGAGCACATTTTCAACACAATAAAGAGCAGGCTACAATGAGACTTCAAACTCTTAGTGTAGACATCTTTGAGTTTGACTGCTATACATCAAACAAGGCAACACTATAGCAAACACAGATAGAAGACAACATGAGAAGCTGAAAAAAATTTCATCTTACCAAACTTATTTTAAGATAGAAATAAGGCACTGAGTGCAATATTGATGAAACACAGAACGTACATAAAATATGAGGACAGTTGTTTGGGACAAAACTGAGTACCATTCCACCAAATAAGTTTGATCTTCCGTCTAAAGAGTACATTTAGCTCTTACCAGTATGCAACATGCTATGCCCACATACATAATTTAAGCAACTGTGGTTTTAACTTTTAAGTATCAAACAAAGGGGAACTGATCAAAATCTTTCAGCCAATCTGGCAGTCACAGCTCTAAGCTTGGAGTACACCTTAGGGGCAGGAGATCCCAAAATGAGGCTACAAAGTGAGTCTCGAGCAACTTTAATGTTTGCAAAGGATCCAAGTATGTGGATCTTAGTATCCGCGATTACAATCCTTGTTCTGGTAGAGTTCTCAATTGCAAACTTTGTTTTACCACCTTTGCCAGAGAGTCTTCCTATGGCTCGAGAAAGATGCTCCCCTTTCAGTGTCTTGACATCCTTGATTTCGAAGGATTCCACATACAGTTCATCCATACGCAAAAGAGCAATGGCATCAACTACATCAAATCCCAACATGAATGCATAAACAAAATCAGCACATCGTTGAAGGTTGGTGATGTCCGGTGTGTCTGCTCTAGTCTTCAGTTCAACCTTGCGAGCTTTAAGGTTCATACGGATATCAATCTTCATCTGATCATAAACTGGAGTATAGATGTCCATCCAGGCTTTCTTGAGAGGTGAATAACGATGCTGGGGAACAGTGACCCTCCTGAACTGGACACGACCATCAGACATTTCATGGGCCTTCAAAGGCTCAAAATTCGGCTTCGTTGGCAAAGCCACTGCAGGTGCACCAGCTTCAACTTCCATTGAGCTTTCAGGTTCTGTGGACGCCATAATTATCTGAATAAAACAACAACAAAAATACAGGATCAAAAATCATTGTGGTCAATGCACTAAATAGAAACAAAAAGTGCAAAGAAATAAAGAAATCTGATAATTCAGATTCTCCCTTCTCGTCACTAAAACTAAAAGACCGCAAAGCAGCGCATCTAAAAGATTCTCCCTTCAGTGCATAGCAACAGAAACAACAGAAAACTTATAATCCTAAAAACTGCATTTTTTTAAAAAATCTGCAACTTCATCTCAGTCAGGACCTAATCAAGCTCGCAATGGAGTAATAATAAGATTTAAGCTGTGTAATATTGAAGCAACTAGTAAAACCAACAAGTACATTTAACAAAGACTGCAACTGATAAAAAGTGCCGTGCAGCGCATCTATAGTCAACTTCTGAATCGAGCATGGGTACATGAATGGAATACGCTAGACACACATTAAATATTATATTAATTGGATATGACAGAAAAAACTGAAAAAACGCAACTCAGCGATGGATTACCATCAAAACATATCTTCAACTACCATATTTTCCAATAATTAAGAGATCAAACTATCAGTTCTGCATAACGAGCATAGCAAGCTGAACTGTTCAAATAATCAGTTCTGCATTGATTATATTTCATACTGTAAACACATCAAAAACTATACAAACATCCACAACCACAAAAATCAAAGAGCTCGAAAATTCAACAAACTGAGAGATGACAAATTGATTATTAAACAAAGCAAAACAGCATTCAGTAATCAACGAATTGAAATCAAAACGTTCGAAGATGCGATTCAAACCTTGCGAGAGTGAAGCGACGGCGATTTGATCGCAGGAGAGTCGAATTGGGGTTTAGGGTTTTAAGAGAGAAGTGCCGCCGATTGATATTATGTTATGAATAGAAATTGGAAACCCTAACCGAATTGAACCCATTTCTTCGGTTTGAATGTTATTGAACCAAAGTTTGTTGTAAAATTAAACTGGTTCAATAGAGATTTCACAGTGCTTGTAAGTTGCAACTTTTTCTAGCCAACTTGAACGGAAAAGTTATTTTGATTTTTTTTAAAAATATCGTTTCAATGGTTCACATACTGAAAGAGTTTTAGAATAAATAAATTAACAACATTTTACTGTGATCCAAAATTATGTAGTTTTGATCACAGGTTCAACAAATCTACATATAATTATAGTACTGATTTGATGCTTACAACCAGTAGTTTGGAATCGGTTACTTGAAAATAACATAAGTTGCACAGAATCTCAGTTCAGTTTTTTTAATAAAATAATGCAATTTTACATGCTCGAAAACCTAAAAATAATCACTTTTGATTCTAAAATAGTCGTTTTTGCTAGACAAAAAATATTATTTGTATATCACTTTTCTTCTTACAGTTTCCATCTATTGCTTCTGGACAATCAAAGTTTCAAAATCAGCTAGTCATCATCATATCGGGCCAGAGAGGTACATCCCAGCCCAAAGAGCCCAATCCATCACTCTCCTCCTCAAAGCCCAGCCCGCTATAAAAATCGTCAACCAACGGACTCCCGATAAACCCATCGTCACATCCAAACGACTGATTCAGCGCCGTTTTGGTTTCATTTTTATTGGGCTGGGCCGTTGTCATTTCCATGCATATCAATGACACTAGTTGTGCATTTTGGCCTTGTAAGTTGACTTTTTCAGCTTGGGATTTTGCTAGCTGAGCTTGCAACTCACTCACTTGCTTTTGTAGCTGACAGATCACTCCGGCGCAGCCGTACACGGGGTCTCTGATTCTCGCACTAGCCTCGTACACCATGCTGCTCACCGCGTCTGCTCGCTGCGACTCCGGTAGCTCCTAAACATCACAAAAAATATTTCCAACATTAGAATTGATCCAACAGTTTCATGTTACATAAAAACATTTCTTGACAACAGAGTCATAAAAACTACATCGTTTTATCTTATGTGAAATTTTAATAGGCATGATATTGATTTATTTATTTACCTGAAGGAACTTGATGATGTTACTAGCACCAAAGACGCGATGAGCTATGGAAAACTTGTAAGGTTCAGTAGGAGGAAAATAAGGAGCCAAGACGCATTTATCAGCGCAACGACGCCTCAATATCTTACAAGCAGCGCAAGGAGACATGACCACCATTTGTCGTGGCGGGGACGAAGGTGGTGTGGAAGAAAGGGAGGAGGTAGGAGATGCAGAAGTAGTGGAAGTTCTTGATGATTTCTCACTGTACTCCATAACTGTAGCTGAAAAATCAAGCTTTAGTAAATGATATGGAGTTGGAATGATATTGGTGAGGATTGTTGAAGGGGTATAAATAGAGGAAGAGTTGTGGATTTATTTAAAGTTGTTTTTATGGCTGCTCAATGAAGTCAAAGTTTCATTTTAGACTTGTGTGTGATTTTTTGGATTTAATATTAATTTTCTTGAGTTAGATCAAATACAATTGTAATTTTGTGGTAAGTGCCTAACAATGAATTCAACATGTAAGACTTGTACATGTTTTTTATTTTGGTGGAAATTGAAAAAACTAGTAATATCTAGTTGTTAGGGTTATGAGTTTTCAACCTAAAGTGAAGCCCAAAAGTCAATAGTTGGAACTACAAGCTTGGAATTTCTTATCCATTTATAAAACTTTAGTTAGTTATTGTCATAATTAATCCTATTAACTTAATAAAAACAATTTGAAGACACGAATCAAAAGATAATGGTGGATAAATCGGATAATTTAGTTGTAGTCATTTCGCAGTAGAAATCTGTCCATCAAACCTTTAAAATTTCATTTATCGATAATATGTTTTCATTTATCATTTTCTTATTTTACATGGTGGAAAAACAAAAAATCATATTGAAGATGAGTATGCATGGAGTTGAGAAAGAGACATAAGTCAAAGTTATTAGCGGACTAAAACAGTAAAGCAGCACACGTGTTACATTAATTGATGAGTTTAAATGCAGGTTTGAGTAGTTATTAATTGGGTGTGCTAATGCTGCCTTTGCTTGAAGGCTACATACAACCCTGACTACATTTTTCAACAGGCATTGAACCACAATATACACTTGGCATCAGCTGGGGAATACACCAACAGGGGCGGCTAGGCCGCGGGACCGCAAAGGTCAGGTAAGCTCGCCAGCCCTTGCTGAACACATGTAGCTAGTTATCTCAACCAGGTTGTCAAAAGATGTTAACTCAAATGTCGTTTAGTTTTCAGATTTGGTGCAATGCAGCTGACATTCTAGAATTCCAATGTTGCAAAGCCTAATTTTTTGTCACTATTTTGAAATGTAGAAGATTTCAATAAGCCATCAGATGGATCAAATTTTAATCTGTATCAAAAAAGACAAAGATAGCTTTAGCTTATAAAATGTGTTAGACATTTCAATAGGTGCAGTGTTAAGGAGTCAATAAGCAGCTGTTACAAGACTAGGCATTAACGTGTGGACCAGGACACATGGAAAATGTGACGTTAATCACCATCTTCTGCATTCTAACCATTACTTCAGTTCTAACTTGTAATTATTATCAAACTGGGAAACTTGGGCAGTGGAAATTCCATCAGATCCCCAACTACTATTAATATGTTTTTTTGCGGAAATTCATCACTTAGGTTATCACCACCGGAGACAACAGTAATGATATCCCAGCTAACGAAAGCAGGAAGATCACCTTGAGACTGAGTAAAGTGCTCAGGTTCGAAACTCTTCTCCCACATACCTTTGATTTAAAAGCACGTAAGGATACTAGGTCTGGATCTCATTCTCTAAACCTCAAAGCACTTTAGAAAGTCTGCAAACATGCAGGAAAATTTCGTAGAAGGAACAGCGTCCAAGATACTAGATTAAAAAAATTATGGGTCTATGTAGAGGGCAATGTGTCTGATTGAATTTGCAAAAAGACAAGATAATGTTGACTAGAGTTCTCAATCGCCTACTTTTCAGAAACACTTTCCAACTTCATGACTTATTGAATGTAAACATAGGTACCTGAATTGCACGCCAAATTAATGGTTGTGGGAATTGAAGATAAAGGATCAAACCCACATATCACTTAACGAATTCAAATTCAGTGCTGCAACAGTAATTTGCAGCAATCCAAAACTACGTAGTTTTGGTAAAAAGTTCATCCAAAACTACATAGAGTTATAGTAAATAATCTCAAAATGTCGTCGTTTTGACGCTCGCAGCAAATAACTGCAGTGCACCGAATCCGGGTCCTCGCTTAACCCCTGTTGCATATGTGTATCTAGTATTAATGTAACATTTAACCAAATGCCCGACCATAATAAATATGATGTTTGGCATCAAAAAGTATGGGATGAATGCATTCAAACTGGAGGAAAAAGATTACTTTCATTGTCTGTTATAATTCCACACCTGTTCCTGTTTCTGTTCCTGTTCCAGTTTCTGTTTCTTCCATGAGTCAACAATGTCTCAGCATCTTTAGGAGTAACATCAAACTTCTGGACTTTAAGGGTCTGCAATTTCATAAATGAAATTTCTGAGCACGTGATGAGTACATATGAATTAATAGTGACAGAAGATAAACATTAACATTCCAGTTGCATTTCAAGAACAATCAGTAATCTTATTCGACTAGCCGACAGACGTCTTTTTCTGCAACTGGGTTTCCCACTTAGGACCGCATCCAGGAAGAATGGGTTAGTAAACATGACAGACAACACTAACTGCAATAGAGAATAATCACTAACTTGATTGAACAAACATTTTCTACAACAGCTTGAATTTTTCCATGCAACACATTTTTATCAACATGATTATTCTTGCTTTGATGACTTTGGGGAACCAAATCAGATGACGCGGTTTATCAAGTAAATTTCCATATAATCAGATCAGAAATACCTAACTATTAATAGAATACTAAGTAAAAAGTCTACTTTTATAATGATCATGTAACAACTCTTAACTTTAGTAATCAAACACAGCACACAATGTGTGTGTTTGTCCCTTGTTGAAGGAAAAAACATAATACAGATACAACATGTGGCAGATCATCTGTAAGCATATCACAGGTCTCTTTATCGACAGATTGTACATAGGAAGTTATGGATGACATAAGTGACTTATAGATGATGTAATGGAAACCTCATCTGCTAAGTAATGTGTTATATATATACCTGATGACTGTCAAGCCAGATTCTCTCCAGCTTTAGCCCTTCATTGTTGGCGTCGACTTGGAAATCAAGAAATCTCAGATGCAGCTATAGTAGGCCATTTCAGGTGACAATGAAGTTTCTGAAAACAATAGTAACAAAAAATCACAAGGAAATACAAATGCAGGGGCTAGTGTGTTACCATAAAATGCAAAGGGGAATACATGCACGCAATATAACAACACCCTTTTGGATAACCATCAACTCCTGTAGAAGCTAAGATTACTATAAATAGATGATACAAGTTAGAATGGAAAATCACTAAACAAAATTTTCAATGCCGAGCTAGAGATCTGCAATTAGGCTGCTATATATGATTACTAAAGGTTGAGGCTTCATCAAGTCATGCAAGCTTATAAATACTGTTCCAGACATGCACCGAAAGTTTCAGCCCAGCAGCAAATTGAGCCTTGGCAAATGCAACTGGATACTCATAATCAATACCCATCATTTCACTGTGCTACGCATCTCAGGTCCGAGCAAGATATCACGCCCTTGGAATTTTCAAGAGGCAGATCAGCTTCTTTAACGGACACATGTACTGGGATCACCTCATTAGTATATTGCAGGTATGAAGGGTCTTTACAGACATCACTAGCAATACATATATAGCCAGGGATGGTTTACTTCAAGCGAAAAAAAATCTCCAGATTTGGTCACACACATTTAGCCGTTTGAGTCAGCCAGCGCATCAACAACATTCTCTTTTTAGCTGCCCTATCCTAAGTTCGTTGAGGAACATTAAACTAAACCTCACCTATCCTCAGCTAGCTGCATTGATGGAGTCAGGTGAGGTGCCTTGATGTGAACAGGTCCACTTCAATAATAATCATAACATCTTCAACTGTCTGTCAGTGGTTTATATTAAGATGACCACTGCTGTTGTATTCAGTAGATACTGTCTCAGAATTTATATATAACATGAATGCTCCATCTCCAGCATTCTAAACAGAAATGAATAAAAGACGTCACACATATGTTAGAATAGTACTTGCACCGTTAGAGTTTGCAATAAACATTGAAATAAACATCCAAGGCCAAAAAGAGCAAAACAAGTTATAACACTGCAACATACCTGTAGAGTAAATGATGTATGACATCAGCAGTAATCAAATTCCGTTCTGTAAATCCATGACGAATCCGAGTTGTTCTGCAGCATAGTTAGGACTTTTTCGCTGTTCTTAGGGGAAATTATATTCAGCATCATACAAGTACATATAGGGAGTGTTCCTCGAATTCTGCAGCACAGTACCCACCCTTTTATATGCAAGTGTAAAACCTGGGGAAAAACAGTTTGACCTAACCTCTTCTTCAAAAGATTTAAGGTCAAATGCTATCTGCTTGGCACTGAATACTCTCTTCTTCATTTACAAGAAATTATACTTTGAAAATATCGACAGATTCTGCAAAAAAGGACTGCTCGGTGTAGACAAACTCCATGAGCTGGTTCAGAAACCATTTGTCAATAAAACTAATATGATGGATTTTGCCGACTTTCATGCTGGATTCACTTCAATGCAGCCCATACATCATTGACACGCTCGGGTTCGGGACATAGAGACTATATTTTGCGGCACTGTACTTTCTTTCTTCCCAATCCAAGTTGAGCTCTTTTATTGGTGCACATCTCCACCCAAGTGGCCACATTCCACATACAGTACAGCTTTCTAAAACAATTCTTGAAATGTGCGGCCTATTGACATACACTCACAAACATACTTCATTTTGGTGGTTAGTATAGGCTGAGAGTCTAAGCCTGGAAACTTGGGAAATGCAAACCAACGAATCTGTTTAAGTGACGGTGAGCAGCAGCAGCCATGGAGGATCGGACCGACGGTGAGGTTAGGATCGATCGCGAAATGGATGATTGATACGGAAAGGAACGAATCGTATCCGAGCGTAGTCCTCGTGATGCTTTTGTTTCTGAGAATCAAGGAGCCAAAGAATGCGGGAATTGGAAAATTAGGGTTTGGAGCTCATGAGGATTGAGGACATTTAAAAAAAATCCTACATTGAAATATTCTAACTTAGAGGTGAGTTCTAGAAGAATATTAAATTTTGTGAGAGATAAAGCCTTAATCTCTACTACTAATTTAGATTTATTTAGCGGTTGAGATGCGATTGACTATTAATTAAATTTCTAATGAATTAGCAAAAAATACGGGACGGTTGGTGAGTGACGATTATCAATGTTAATAGTTTTTTTTGATAGCGGTTACAATGGGTACATTTCGTCTAAGATCTCATGCATGAGAATCCTATTCTAATCACTAGTAGCACAGGTTACAACGGACACCTTCACCCAATCATTGACAAGCATGTTTAGCCAATTAAGCGCGCGTGTCTCTCCGCTTACACGACCACTTCATGAACATCGACGCGAACAAGCCCCACGTCCAAAGGCAAGCAAGGAAGAAAGCCTCCTACACAACACACACAACCTCCTCGCTCGCGCGGGAGGAAAGAAAGACCTCATCGCACGAGGCGGGAGGAATGAAGCCCCAGAAAAAATCTGAGGAAAAGTGGTGAAGCCAGGGTTCGA